>JAVSBS010013053.1:42922-74815 GCA_033124195.1 Coracias cyanogaster | reverse complement strand
ATAGTAGCAGTTGAAAGAGACCGCTGGAGATCATCTAGTCCAACCCCCCTGCCAAAGCAGGTTCACCTAGGGCAGGTTACACAGGAACATGTCCAGACGGGTTTTGAAGGTCTCCAGAGAAGGATGCATATACAGAAGCAATAGGTACACTTGTTCGAGGGTGGTAATAGTGACCTCTTGGAAGCCATCAACTCGACCACAGTCTTCATGACTAGGAGGTGTTGGATTAATTAATATAGTTCAAGCAGTTAGCATAGTTATGCATATGTATGACTTTCAGCCATAGGTAGTCAAATCAATATTTAATGTTATATATATATATAGAGACACGATTGGAATAAGAGTATCTAGGATTTTTTGAAGGGGGAATAGAATAGAAATTGGCTTTGGTGACCTAAGTTCAAATCTCTGTTCTGACTCACAGACTTGAATCTAGAAACGAGATCTCCCATTGCTCAGAGGAGCACATTAACAAACAGGAGCCCACTCACTTTTTATGAACATGTTCTTTTCTCCTCCTCAGCCATTAAACGAGAGTCACTTTTTTCCAGATCTGTGGAGAGGGAGGACACTTGTTACTGTTTTAAGGCAGTCTTTTCTTTGTGTAAGAGAATCCTTATCTATTCCAAAAGTCTAGGTTTCCTTCAACTTTACATGGGAACTAATGACTCAGCCTGTGCAATGACAGGGCTTTCATGCAATATTTCTGTTGATACAGTGTAACAAATCCTGACATAATGTTTATGTTTTCATCTTCTATGGAAACAATAACATGCAAATGTGTAAGGGAAAGGAAGAAATATGTATGCCATGTCCCCAAAGAAGTAGGAAGCCAGAACAAGCTAAGTATTGGGTTCTTCAGTTAATGTTTTTGTACTGTAAAAGGACTGCACTTTCTCCACGCTGTCTATACTTTGTGTGCACCATTTGCTTGAGACCCTTTTGTGAAAGATTCCTGATTGACTCATTGAGTTGAGCTCATGTGCTTCTGTTTTCTGCTAGACGAAGTGGGAGCTTCTCAGGCAGACAAACAAACAAACAAAAGTTGACAACAGCTGGTGTCGCCAGAAACCTGCTCATAGTGGGTAGAATCTGCTGATAGAATCACAGAATGGTTTGGGTTGGAAAGGACCTATAGAGGTCATCTAGTTCAACTCCTCTGCAGTGAGCAGAGACATTTTCAACTAGATCAGGTTGCTCAGAGCCTTGTCCAACCTGACCTTGAACACTTCCAGGAATGGGGCTTCTAGCATGTCTCTGGGCAACCTGTGCCAGTGTTTCACCACCCTCATTGTAAAAAATGTCTTCCTTATATGTAGTCTGAGTCTACTCTCTTTTAGTTTAAAACCATTGCCCCTTGTCCTGCTGCAACAGACCCTGATAAAAAGTCTCCCCAGGGAGGAGGCAGAGTCAGGTATGATCAAGGAGGAAACACAACAGCAGGAGAATGGAGATAGAAACTAGCAGGAGCTGAGCGTCATTTTTCTCTCACTTTATATAGTTTAGTTACCCAGGCCTGATTCCTGAATTGCCTTTGAAGGCTCCCCTCAAAATAAGCTATGGCTTGTAAGGCATTTTTAGCTCCGTCTTCCAACGTTTCCTTCCTGTTGACTCAATAGATCCAAAGGTAATAAAGAAACACTGGAACAACACACACACCCCATTTTTGAGAGAGAACATACTGAAAGCAGAGCTAGGTGACTTTAAACATCTCTTTCAGCAATCACAACAAACACAGCACTTTCTGAAAAGATTGGTCATAACAGAAAACCAAAGTAAAACACAAAACTGAAGGGTCAGAATCATGGAGGACTGGAGATGCTCAATGAAATTGTGGGATTTACTGGAATAGTTTTGATATAAATTCTGAGCTGCCAGTGATGATGAACAGGACCTGTTGCAACAGGAATAAGCTTCCTTTTATCTTCGAAGTCCAGAGAGGATGACTTCAAACTGCCATTGCGTTAAGAGGAAATATTGTGGTGATACATTCTGTAAATACGTTCCTGGACCTGTGACTCACATTTGTAGTCCATGTATCCCAGCTGCAGGGCCCTGCATGGTACCTTCCTTGTGATATTTGCTGAGCAAGTGTCCCTGGCTGACCCTGCCCTGCTATACTACAGGGAAAAGCAAGAATAATGTTGGCTGCTTGATTGTGTGCTTGCTTCCCCACAGCCTCTATGAAGCCAAAATTGGACTCCACCAACTCTGTCTGCTTATAGAGGACCACTTAATGAGCAGTGACTCACCTGCTCTGCATTGCCTCCCACCTATAGTGGGAAGCAAGTAAAAAAAAAAAAGGAGAAAATCGAATGGTTTGGAGTTCTGCAGTTCTCCATGCCTCCACCCCAGCACCTGCACATTTCAGGGATACCTGTTGGTGGGTCTGGACTCGCTCTGTCTGGCTGTATCCCATCACAGAGGGGTGGCTTTTCTCCCTCCCTTGGACTCCCTGGGTGATCTGAAGGTTCAAGAACAGGTTCACCTGCCAAACATTGCCTGTGGCCCCTGAAGACTTTTGAACTAATTTACAGGTCAATCTCATGTTGGAAGAGGCTGGTTTTCACCTCCTTGGAAGAACTGGGCAGAAAATAAACACTGCTGAAACACAGGGGAGCAGGTTGTCAATTGATCTCTTTGGGAGATTCTCGCAAATTATTTATCTAAATGAGTGCCAACAAATGGGGTACCTGCTTATATGTGGACATTATCTGTGTAGTCCTAGGCACGAGGACAAAGAGGGAAAATGAAGTTTCTGCAAGGAAAATAAGTTAATATATTTACATACTATGACAAAGTTATTTTGCTCAAGTAAATGAGATTATTCTGGGAAATAAAAAATACCATAGCCGTGTCAATGAACTCAATTCTCCAAGGTGACACCTAAGGCTGTGCTATTGTATTGCTTTCCTTGATGAGGACTTTAGAAAGCTGGATGGCACATAGTTTTTTTTCTGTGTTTACCCACTTCTATCTTTTAGTACTTTCTTAAGGAATACTTGATCTAAAAATCTAGCCATGCCTTATCTTGCTGTTTCAAGGGTGTCTTCATGTGCTTTTTCTTGCTCTCCTTTGCTAAATGGCACTTTGTATTTTTCAGAAGTTTCCTAAAAATCATATCAGAATATTAGAAGCATATTCAACATGATATCAGAAAATGGACTAAGAGTCACTTCAGGCACTCAGTCCTACACCATCTTTTAAATAGCTTTGTAGTTACGTTCTCTGCACTAGTGAATTGCGAAAGCTTTTTCTGGAGCCCTATTGAGTCCCTCTCTACTTCTGTGTTCACTTATTCACTTTATCAGGTAAATTTTAGCCTTCTGTTGTGCGTAATGCCATTGTATGGTCTAGTTACCACTACCTTTCTGAGGAAAAGGAAGAAAAAATACTGTTGCTAATAAGTACAATTCATTAAGCTAGGCAGTGGTTTATTGACCAAAATTATATGAAGAAAAGCAATTTGGATTCTGCTTGTCAGAAAGAAAGCCTGGCTGTGTGAGTACAGTCTGTGTAAAACTGTTGTCTTTTTAGTATGTTACAGGCCTACTTCCTCCCCAGTAATGGGGTTGAGGAAGAATTTGGCCCACTAGCTGACTAACTTTGACCTTGCACCATGTGTCAAGGCTGCTAATTCTTCAGAGATGAGAGCTGTTCAAATGACACTGCAAGTAACAAAAGCTATAACTCAATGGGTTTTTTTTTTTTTGTGATAACATGTATCCACATAGTAAATCAGACAGAGAGACTTTATGTACTAAAAAGAACCTGAAATGGAATAATAATGGAACTGAGGCAACATATTTCATTGCCCCAGAGCAATAACATCTTTCAGTTGACTGATCAGAGAGGCAAACCAACCAAATAATTTATGGCATTTTTCCTTAATGAAAGCGAGTCAAAGATCAAACATATTTTTTTTGGAATCCAAAAAAAAGAGTATTCATAACCTTCAGTTGCTCCTCTTTCTTCTTCAATACAAAAGGATTTGCTTCCTTCGGGATTTTTATTCTTAAAAAGTACAAATAGCTTCTCAAAGTCCACCCAGAATAACAGTAACTGTAGAAGAATAAGTCTGAGGCCAATTCAGATAGCTGTAGTCTCCTTTTAGGTAAAAATATTTATACTATTCTGAAGCAAGTCAAAGAAAATGAGTTCAGAGCATAGAAAAAGCAACTAGGTTGTCTTTCTTGTACCTGTTAGTATTATTCTTTTTGGTCAGGGAAGTGGGAAGATCATATCTGCCTACAGGAAAGCATCCTGGCAGAGAATATAGAAATCAACTGAGGAAAAATTGTCCACTGCTTCCTTTTCTCATTAGTTTACTTGTAGTAACCATTTTGAAAGCTAACAATCTCTGTGAATTAACTACATTCCAAGTAATTCGGGGGCATAAGGGAAATACCTGTAAAACAGGAGAAAGATGTTCCTCTCCTCCAAACAATTTATTTCAGTGAATCCATGCTTAGTGACATGCTGTAGTACACTTAAAATGTTTTGATTCAGGAGTGAAGATGAGCTAAAGTACATAAAGCTTCCATGTTGCTGCAGTAGCAGGTACTGGAAGTCTGTCCAAGCATGATTTCAAAGTGTCTGAGCATGGTTTCCTAAGAAGTTTCAGAAAGTGTCTACATTTAGTCTGTATTCAGGGCTAAACTATAGCAGTTGCTCTATCACCCAATCACAGAATTGCCTAATTTGGAAAAGACCTTTAATACCATGGAGTCCAATCATCAGTGGCCCCTCCCCAGCCAAAAAGGGGGATTGGGAAAAGGAGAGGAGACCCATGGGTTGAAATGAAAACAAATACAATGAAACAAAAAAACTAATACCAATGCCAGTATAAAGTAAACAAAGTTATACTCAACCCAGGGAATGTACCATGATCACAATAAACAGGAAGGCAGCGCTCAGGAACAGAATGAAGGGACCCTCCATCCTTAGAAAACTTCCCCCTTTATACTGAGCATGACATCTATGGTCTGGAATACAACCTGGGAGCCAACTTGGGTCAGCTGCCCTGGCTGACTGCAAACCGCTCATGGCCTGCAGACTGTGGCTGGCCTAGGATTCTGTCCCAGTGAAACCGGGACAGTAAGCTTTGTGCCCTTTGCCTCACTTTTGCTCCTGGGAATTTGCACCTTAGGAGATACAGGCTTGCCAGTCCTATTCTGAAGTAGGAATTGTTTGGAGTGACTTGATACCTTAAGTGCACTGTGATCTAAACCGGTACTGACTGGGAAAGAATTTTCCTAGGAGGGGCTGTTTGGCAAGGTGAACTCTGTGGCTGTCTTCTGTCTACCTATGACATTCAGAAGGCCGGTATTTACTGGGTGCCTGTCTGTAAGTGGGAATTTTTTGACACTGGCTGTGCCGTGGGCTTTGGGAAGGGGTTACTGCCTCTTGAACTAGGGAGGTTTCAAAGGAGCAGCACTGTAAATGGCTCCATAGAGAAAGCTGCAGGAATGGACAGAGTGGCTCTTATGGGACGGACAGAGCAGCTTTAATGTGCTAATAAGGGGAAGGCCAGATGCCAGCAGCGATCAGAAGGGCCCTTTGTGGCTCTGTCTCTTCGGAGATGGCTGGAGTCTCTGTCCTTATCGCAGTTGTTTCTGCAAGCAGAGGGAAACACTGGGGCTATTAGTGAGGTGTTCCCTTCCTTTAAGTCAGCAGATAGCCTTACAGATCAGCACTTGAATACTGATGAGGGCTAATTACCAGGAAAGCTTAGGAAAAAGAAAATGCTGAAGCTTGACTTTAAGAAAACTGCAAAAAATCACCCCCTAAACCCGACAACAGAAAACTCACACTCAAAGGTTTGCGAGCTGAGCTCAAACTCAGCTGAAATCACCTGTTGCAAGAACAGCTGTATGGGGACTCATAAATTGCTATGACTGTAAAGTGTATAAGTATCGGTGGTTGTGAAATTCATGTTGTGAACCACCTAATCTACCTGTCTCTGCTTATTTATGTCTGTCTTCTATCTCTGGGATTTTTATGGAAAACATGCCATTTTTTAAGCTTGTCTTTCAACTTTCTCTGACTTGGTTTTGCTTGTGATTTAAGAAAGCATTTCTTCAATAGATACTCACTCTCTGTCATTTTTTTCAGAGACACCAAGTGATTGAGGTAGCGGGTTTGACTCCCATGTTCCAGCAAGAGATTGACGCCTGTCCAAATAGTGCCATGTAGATGCCACTGTACAAAATAGTGACAGTTAGTAAGTCAGCCCTCTGTACCCGGTACAGTAATTTCAACCCTTAAGTTCAGTTTCCTCTTGGTGTGCTGGTCAGCTGCTTCCTTAGACTGCCTTTCCCGTAGTGATGCGGGAAGCCATGCTCCACCTTCAGATAGGTCTGACCTGTGGTAGCTCTTAGGAGCTGGATAGCAAATCTTACCTTTTGCTATAACTTCTTTTCCTGTCAGAAAACACAGATGCATCAAGACCTTGGCAAGAAGGGATAGAATTTTCTCAAGACTGCATGTTCAGCAAGGTTTCTTATGTCCAGACTAGATTTTTTTGGATGGAGAGTAAGACTTCCTAGTAATCTGGTGATGGGACTACTTATGTAGGAGACCAGGTTTAACTCACTGCATCCCTGAGGGCTGCTGTGAATACATAGACTGTGAGGTTCTTTTGGGATGAAGAACCTCAAAAAGTTGTGGTTTTGCCCTAATGCAAAATGCGAGAAGTTTTGAAAATTAGAAGTTTGGAACTAGGAGATGCTCTTTTTGCCCAGCTCCATCTCCCAGGGCGTTTCAGGCTTCAAGATGTTTATTTACGAAAGCACACTATGCTTGAAACAGATTGCTGCATCTCTAATACAGGTAAATTAGGTAATTTATGTCCAGTAGCAAGACCATGGTAATTACGTCCCAAGCCCTAGTGATAATTGTAACCTGTAAGCCACTATTAGTTGATGACAGAATTAAAACAAAATTTGAAACATTTATGGTGGTGACCATTAGTTCACTTAGCCCTCTCTGGTGTTCATTTGTCAGAAAAACTGTTAGATGCACGTCCAGAAGCCTACTTCACTGTCTGTTATTGGGCTGCATTGCTGTTAAAATGGTGCTGTCTTCTGTGCCATGTTTGTTCTCATTACTTTTCTCATCAAGCAAGTGTTTTGACATGACCTCACTTTTTCTGGTTTCCATTTGGTAGAAGTGGAAAATAGGTTAAGAGAGGACTAAAGGTTTCCCTCCATTTGCGGAAATGGAGAGGAAGTTACTGTCAGCCTGGGAGGGAGATACCAGAGTCTGTTCTTGCTCTGATACCTCTTCATTGCTCTCATTGAAAAGGAAGAGCGCTCCACAGCTCCACTCCTGGATGTCTCCAGCCTAATAAATAAAATCCTGATCCTTAATATATCCCTAGGGCTGCTAGCTCAGCTGCTTTCAGCAGAAGGGGAAAACGAGGGGAATGGGATAAGGAAGAAATGAGGGGACTTGTCTCTGCCTGTTTTACAGGGATTTGGATCTTTGTCTACCCAGGAGCCTCAGTGGCTATCCCAGGGTGCAATATTCTTCTGCATGGATCGTTGCTTTTTTTCCCGCTATGACCATGAGACACATACTGGAAAATTATAAAATTAAATTAATTACCTTGTGATTATTCTAAGCCCAGATATTTTATGGATTTTAAATAGCTCAGTGTTTTCAGTGGCTTCTGCTGCCTGATTTGGGCCATTTACCTTCTGAAATGTCTTCTTACTAGAAGCTGTGTTGTAATGAAACTGAGCAAGTGTTTCTTTCATGTTGCTCCTTTCCTTTTCTCTATCTGCTGCTGTTACAGACATGAAATGCTTTTGATTATGTTTTTTTAACTCCCTGCTGTCAGTATATTGAGATCTGTAGGGACTGTCATGGGTAGATTGAAAGTGAGGAAGGACAGCAAATAGCAAGTAGGTTAGGAAGAGTTGAGCAGTGAGCTGGAAAATGTTTTAATGGGTATGGGATTTGATACCTGAAGGAAATAAAACTCTAATATTGTAGATATAATTTTCATCAGGCTGGTTATGAGGATTAAGTACCATCAGGCAGAAAAAGTTTCCAAGCTTCATCTAACATGGTAAGGAAAAAAACAGCACACATATATATGTAATAATCAGACTGAAGTGCCTTCTTTTCCTGCGTGACCTACCTATAATGGGGCTATGAGCAACCTCCTCTAGAGGAAGATGTCCCTGCTCATGGCAGGAGAATTGGAACTAGATGATCTTTAAGGTCTCTTCCAACCAAAGCTATTCTATGATTCTATGATTTTGTGATATGCACAGGTAAGTACCAGTCAGATTTTGGATACCTGAGCCCTGCTGTTTGGTGCCTTGTGTGCTGAGGGGGATGCGTTGTAGAAAAATGACTGTTTTTCTGGAATTGTGAGATCACCATTTGCAGAAGTGTGATCCGGCTTGTCACAGAGCAGACAACACTTGTGTGTAGCCTTGGAGACCTTGCTCTGTTGCCTCCACTGCAGGTTCTTCTACAAAAGCTGCTTTGCTCTGATTCATTGCTCGATAGCATTTTTTTGACAGTACACTTCAGTGGATTTTTAGGTCCAGTTTGTGATGGAGGTGAGGGAATCACATCTTTGAAGAGATTCAGTAAAGTCCAGGACATTTGGAGGACTTAATCTAGAAGCACAGTGTCAAGGTGGTGTGATGATTGTCATACATGTATGAAGGCACTGCTTACTGGCATTGAAAAGGAAAATTCCAGGTTTTCTCTCATTTAAACAAGGAAAGGTGACATCTTATTGGAACAACCATTCAGGAGCAGAAATGCACTCCAGGAGAGAGGCAGAGTGGTCAGGGTGAGATGCAGTGCTGTGTGGTGGTTGGGAGGTTGCCAGAAGTGGAAGAGTTGTATGTCTATGAGCCAAGCAAAATCTCTGGGATTCAGTTTCTCCTGTTCTAAAGAAGTTACTTGACTTTAAGATACTAAATAATTCCCTAATAATTCACTTGAAGAAAGGACTCTCCCTCTGTGTAGATGTGTAAGCATGCAAGATCTTTTAGGATAAACTATAGGTTACACAAATTTAGTGTCCTGTTATAAAGAAATAAATTCTAGCACATTCTAACTTGTAGAAGAATTTCTATTAAATTTGATGTCTGAAATTGTTCATACATATTGATTTGGTAGGTATTACCGTGTTAATGGAACTTATTATTACTCAGCTAGATTAATTTATTAGATTTATTCCTACACTTTTACAACCTATAGATGTATTGAGACATGAGCCCACAGAATCAATACCAATTTCTTTTCTCATTTATAAATGGTCTTACTGACATCCAAAATACTGTTACACTTGAGAGTATTTAGCCGCAATTTATTTTGAAGCATACACTCTGCCAGCTTTAAATTTGTCTTTCTTCTTTGTCCTTTAATGATGAATTTTTTCCATGTGTGTGGGCTCTGTTTGAGCAAAATGCCATGCATCAAGTCATGACCATGCTCTAGTCATTGGGACTGGTCAGCAATTTAGGTGTTTGCAAGATTAGGGCCCTGAGACTGGACCTAATCTTTGAGATGCATTTTGGCTGCCATTCTGTGTGGCAGACCCAAAGTGGGAGAGGGAACAAAAGGTACAACTACGTTGCCTGCCAAATGTAGTATATTTGCATGTTTTTCTTTGAACAGCGGCCATGCGTGCATTTATCTTTCAGAAGCAGCAGTGTTTGACTGAGGAGCAGTAGCAAAGACCAGCCCAAATGGGTAACTGTCGTGGGGCTTGTTCACTTGCTTCCAGAGCATAAGCATCAGACAGGACCTGCTGAAGGCTCTCAGTGGAAGTGAGGAAGGCGGGGGCTAGAGCAACTATGGGCATGCTTCCAGTTCAAGACTGTTAGCACTGATGGTAGGGAGTGATCAATCTTCAGGCAGTCCTAACACTGGCATTTCTGTTCCTATTGCAGCACCAGTGGTGCTTGGAGGTACCATCCTTCCTTCCTTTGGATGGACCAGAAATGTTCTGTGACTCTTGGGAAGAGAATTGCAAAGACTGGTCGACCTCAGTCCAGCCTTTAAATGCAATCCAAAGGTGCTCAGCAAAGATTTCTGTGGAGAAATCTCCAGCAGCTTCAAGTGCACCGAGATAATGTTTCTTCCAATGGTCTGCAAGGTGAAGCTCCTTAAAACTAACACTTCTACAACCAGCCTTTCTTCATTGTTTTTCATTAAAAGTTGCTGTATCCACTCAGTATACTGCTCATCTCACCACTTTTTGGTCTGTACTTAACTGTTGCTACTGTAGTTGCCACCTGTGCACCACTGCAGTTGCTGGGTATTAAAAGCTCAAGCCTGATAAACAAAAAACAGCATGCACAAAAAGACCAGTCAGGTGGTAAAGGGAAACTGAGGGGAAAAAAGAAAGCCACCCCCCAAAACATCATATATAAGGGAAGTCGGTATCAGAGTTAGAAAGATGGGGAGGTGCCAAATACTGCCTGTCTGCTTCAGTCAGGGGGTTTGGCACCAAAGCCAGGGTGTGATGATTTGTATCATCTTCACTGTGATTCACTAAAAGTTACAGGAAAGCTGGTGGACAAATGCAGCTCACCCAGCCTGTTTCAACGAAGGGCAGGGAGGGGTGGGCTTTTGCCTGTTTTGTTTTCAGGCAAAACTTGTATTGCAGCAGCAGATGAGGGCAAATACTGTGTTTTGAAGGACTTGGGAAGAAGTTACATACAGTAGCTACTGATTTACAGTCCAGGATTGGACACCAATTGCTTTTTCAGCCTTGGGCAAATCTCTCAACCTCCCTAGGTCTGGTTCAGCACCTGTAAAATGGGGATAATTAAACTTAACTACCTGGAAGAGTTGTTGATTAGTTAATGCTTGTAAAATGCTATAGAGTGCTATAAAATACAGCACAGTACTCAGAAGCATCTAGTCTGCAGTTACTGTAGTGGTTCTCTGAAATTTTATGGGCAAACGTTTGCCAAGAAACAAAATTACTAATGTAGACAGTACACGTAGGCTTTGGGAGACAAGGGGGTGGCATCTTTTAAAAGTCATCTGACTTTCCTGAGGTACCTACCGTCAGAATACAAGGAGACTTTTCCTGAGAGCACCTGCAGTGGTCTGGCACTGAAACCTGTGTCAGATGAGGCTGGGACTGTAGAGGGGGGCTCTGGCAGGTGGCAGAAGAGCTCCTTGCTCCGCTTCCACCTGCTCATTCTTATTCTTGCCCCTGTACCCAGCCTCTTACCCCTTTTTTGCGCTGGTGGAGCTGTTTGTCCAGTAGCATGTCCAGAGTTAGTGGCTTGATCCATATGGGAAAAAAATGGAAAAAAGTTTCTGTTGTTGGTTTATATTTCCAGATGGATCTTCTCTCCAATGTAGTTTATCGTGTGGTTACAAACACATGGATTAGCATGGTGAAGAGGCCGGTACAGGGGTGAGAACAAGCGTCTGGAGAGAAAGTGGGGCTGGGGCTGCTGAAGCTCTCCTGACACTGGAAATGATGCCACAAACCGTTTTATCCAAACGCAGATGTTGCTGTCTCAAGGGTTTGAAGGTGCGTTAGTGAGCTAACCTTCTTTCCTGCCTCCTAAGACATGATTTTGCTGGAGATGTGTATGGCAGCATAAAAGAGATAATTTGCTGAAGAGCTAATCCTGGCTGAAGCTCACCATGCCGTGTGTGAAACTCTGCTAACAAGGGGGAGGGAGCTAAAGATGTGCTAGAGATGAGCCTGTAATAATTTCTGAGATTTGCATCTTGACACTATTATTTGCGATACTTACAACATGAATGTATGGCATTATGTGAACAACGCACATGCGCACACACACATATTAATTTGGTTTAACAGGAGATTGTAAAAAAGAAAAAAAAAAGTGGTGGTAGGAAACCATTTTCCTAATCAGCCACTCCTGAATTAGTACCTAGAATTTGTTAGGAGAAGAGGTTAGTGAGTTACCGATGTGAATATTCACCTTCTCAACCATTGCCGTTCCACAGAGCTGGGTAAGGAAAACGTGAGCTAAGGCTGAGGAATGAGTTTGTTCTTAAGTCACAGTTTCACAAACTGCCAAAAGGAGGTGTCACTCCTGTCTCTTCCCTGCTCCAGGCCAAATTGCTCCTTCTGCTTTTGCTCAGCCAGATCTGGTTTCTGTCACATCTCACAGTCAGCTCACTAAAATAGCAGAGAATTAACCTGGCTGAAAAAGGTTGCTGTTGTTGCTGGGTCTTTAGCTAACATTTGATCAGACTAGTGCCTGGACTGATGAAAGGAAGGAGCCTGTGAGCAGGGACAAGGAGGAGCAGGGGCAGAGGAGGTGGGAGAAGTAGGGATTTGAGGTAAAAGGAACTGGGAAGAAGGAAGGGAAAGTATATCTTTCTGTGGTCACAATCTTTTCATTTGGCTCATTTGTATTTTAATACCATGCCTGAGCTAACTGCTTGTTGTCAGAGTCCTTAACTTCTTGCTGCCCATGCTGTCCTCCCTTCTCTCTTGTTTCAAACCCTAGTGCTGATGTTCGTGAGAATACAAATGACCCCAGGTGAGACCTGGTGGGTACTGAAGGGTTGGTAAACAGTCATCTGTAGTCAATTCCTCACTCAAATAGGGAGGAAGTGATGTGATTTTAACCAGTGAGGATAAAGAAGGTGGCCTGACATCTCATAGCATGAGGCTTAATGGAGTTGGTGGAAAAACAAGGTTAGGCTTGTAAGTACTTGCTGCATGCTGTGCTGTTGGAGGTGATGGTGTGATGTGGCCCTAGGTGGACAACAGTCCTCCTTGTTGCACCTTCCATCTGTTTATTTTTAGGGAGGGCTGAATTCAGTGAGGATGGGCATTTGTGTAAAACCTTAATATAAGTATGCTATGTGTTTCTGTGTTGCTAAAAGATGGATTGGAAGCCTTATCCCTGATACTGTTTTTTTTTCCACAATAACTAGAAGAGAGGTACATGTTCAGTAGGTCTAAAATCATTATATGTAGTGTGTGGCAGTGCTCTTGTGGGCTTTGTGACTCACTTCTGCCTCTCTGGAAAAGTGTGCAGTAACTTCTCTGCTGTGCCTGATGATTAGAAAAATATCGGTTGATCAGAGGCTATTGAATTGGTTCATCCTGCTTTCTGTGATGGCATGCATGGTATTACAGCTTTCTCCTATACAGTGCACTGTGAATAGCTGTTTTTATTTTTCTGATGTGACCTTGGAGGCCTATTGCCACTCCCTGACCTCTCTTTTTCTCCTCTGTTTCTCCCTAGAGGCAGCAGGCATGTGCTTGCTTTCCCAAAAGCTGTGCCTATGAGGGAGTGCTCTGACCAGCAATCCCATGGCTTCAGCTACCAAAAGAATCTCTTAAGAGCAAAACATCCACAAATTTGATTATCTTGGGAGCGCTCACACCAGAGCTCCTTCTGGGTAGGCAGATTGTACTGGCATAGAAAGACGGTTTTCTGGAAATGTTTCGTTTAGTACTTCTTCCCACATTGATCCCCTGTCCTACTAGTATGCTCTTACGTTCTCCCTCTCCTGTTGTGGAGAGGTGCAGCATTGTTCTGATGTATCACTTCACCACACCCTCTCCTCTTCTGCAGCAGGTAAAGCTGTTGTATTTAGAGTATCAAAACCACAGGCAGTCAGAGGTAAGGAAGAAAGTGGGTATTGTTGAAGACAATAAGCATAAGAGTGTGGTTGCATACTGCACCTGGAGAGAAATACGCAATTAACAAATCCAAATAAAGGACATCTCCCATTTTTCAGTTCTTGTTTGTGATCCTATTGAAAAAAAGAGAAGATAGTAGGAATTCTAGGTTGGGGCTTAAAGCCTCTTTAGGTTGTGACTTTCTCTTAACAAAACCAAAAAATAACAGGACTATTAGGGTTTATCCATCTTTTAGGAAATGTCAGGTTGTGCTTGAGTTTCTTGGCATGTTATTTTTATGAGTGGTGGTAGATGACCACTTTCCAACCCCTGAAGTGGAATATTAGGTGGTTTCACTTTTGTGTCTTGGATCAGAAGGCTGTGTTTCTGCCCATCTGAGGAACTGGATGTGTCATTGTTTACAGGTCTGGGTGTTAACATCAGTATTTTTTTTGGTGACAGTACTGAAAGCAAGTTTGGCCATGGGACAACTGTGATATTTTCCTTTCTTTTTTTGGCTTATGCAGGAATTTCTCTGGTTGGTGGTTCCCCTCTATCCTCTGGATTACTGTCCAACACCAACTTGGATTTTTTGCTGAGGCTGGGGAAGCTTAAAGCATCAGTATTGCTGCATTCCTGCTCTCAGTTAAAGCTGTAACGGCTTGTAAACAAATGCAAACCAGGTTGGTATCTGATGGGGTGGAAGAGCCTGACCAATAATCCCATATGTCCCATGGGCTAGTTGAGCATCATGTGCAGACTGGGAAGGACTCTATTGTAGGAGCATGGGCTCTTTTTTTTTTTTTTTCTTAAAAAAAAAAAAATCCCTGGGCCGTGCTGCAGGGCCATAAACAGCAGTTTGTTGTTTGATGCCAAAATGAGCGAACAGGAAGCTAGGGAAGAAGCTTCCAGGTAAATTCTGCCAGTGTTTGAATCCCAGTTGTTTGGTGTAGGAGATGCAACAACAGCTAAAATGTCCATCTCGTTTGTGTGTCCAAGTATGCTTCTGTGGCATTGAAATAAGTTGTCATGGAGGGAGGAAGGACCTGTTTCTTTTGCCTTTTTGGTGTTCCTGATGATTGTGGCTCTGCTTTGATTTCAGGTAGGCAGAGATTGCCATGTGGCTTGCAATGAACTAGCTTGCACGTGTGCCTATAGTATAAGCGCATTGCCTGTTTTTTATAAGTGCAGTGATGGTGATGTACTGAAAGAGATGGGACACCTGTTTTGCATGAGTGAAAAAACTGCAATAGCAGTGCAGGGAAAAAGTGGTACATCAGCTCTTAAGAGGAATTCCTACCTGGATCCCAAAATATGTGGAACCCCCAGGTTTTTGTCTTTGCCCTGTTCCTTGTTCTCCCCCTGTGTGCAGCCTCCCTCCAAGCCACAACAGCAGCAAGTTGCAAGGCTCCTGTAAAGGAAGGGGGGGAGTATGGGCAGAGTCCCCCATCCCTAGTGAAGATGGTCTATTATAAAGGATTAATTGCACCCAAACAATGCAGCCCCTCGAGAAGGCTGTTACCCTTTTGAGATGTGTGTGTGGGTAAGAGGGTGCACTGCAGTCCCTGTATCCCAGCCCAAGTGTGTGTGGTTTGATGCTCTGGTTGCCATAGCAATTAATCGCTGCTTTTAAGGGCTGGTGTCGACTACAAATTCCTGTAAATTGTCCAGAACACCAGTTAAAGCTGCTCCTTAGGCACCTTTCTGTTGGATTTTACACCAAAAGATGGGATGGAGAGGGGTTTTTTTTTCTTACTTGTGAAAAAAGCCAGAATAACTTGGACTATGCTGTTGGACTGGCTTTCACCTTCCTGGGCCTGCTGAGATGCAGGGAACTTTTGTGAAGAACAATTACAAAATAGATGGGGCTGTGGTGGCTTCCAGCTCTGTGTGTGTAGTCTTCCCATGATCACCAGATCGTGCATGCCTGGGAAACATAACAAGCAAAGTCTTTGAAAGGTGTGCATGGATTTAATTATTATCAGAAGGTTTACACCAGACAACTAATGTGTATGTCTTTGGCTTTTCTTTGTGCCTTAAAAAGAACAACTGGGAATTACTGTGCTGTTTTTATCAATTTATGTAACCATGATGGAAATGAAAACCAGCTGCAGCAGACTGTGTTCTATATTTGTCTATTTGCATAGGTAATGGGAGAGAAGTAGGAGACATTTACTGTGTTATTATTCCAGAAATCTGAACAGTGGTGAACACAAATTTTTCTTAAAAGCCTTCTTGTAGGTTAAAGCCCCGGTCATTTGAAAGGCAGGCTTAATTTCCTCAGTATGTTATTAGACTGGTTGGAAAATCTGTCCAGAAGTTTGAGAAGTGCTGTGTGTTTTGTGTGTGTGTTTTTGTGGTTTTTTTTTTTTTCTTCTTCTTGGAGGCATTAAAGTCTCTGTTACCTTTAATATTGCTTCTCAGGAAAAAAAAAAAACAAACCACTAAAAAACCCACCCCTTTAAACTTGTTTCCCTTCATGTGAGTTATCAAACACACAGTATTCTCTCTTAGCCTTAAACAAAAGGATAGGTGTGATTCAGCACAATCTTTTCCTTTTTAAAAATGAATGTCACCTTGATACATAAGCATTCATATACATGTGTGTGAAAACTTGCAATTACTTTTCCTGGAGATGGTGGGTATGATGTTGGTGTTCTTGCTATGCCAAACGTTGTGACAAAATAGATTGGTTAACTTTATCAGTAACTTTAATAGTGTATTCTGTATATTCTGGTTTTTGGGGGATTAATTTAGTCCCATTAGTCACAGAAACAAGAATATACAATTTACAGAACTACAGGAATATAATACTGGCTTGCTCTGTTTTTGATTTGTCTGTACTTGAAAAGCGTCAGGTACTACTGTTGATAATTAAACTGTGGCTGAAGAAATGGTCCCATTCCATCTTATGTATAGCAAATCAGTATGATCTTTCAGCACTGGTCAAGCTGAAGCAGCTAAAGGAGAAATAACCAAAATGGACCCAACCCACAGTGTATGGGTTTGCAGTCATTACCTCTCCCCCCTCATCAAAGAGTTTTAAACTGAAAATATGCAAGATTGCTGTTCAAGGACTGCAGGTTAAGGTCTTATTTAGTATCCCCCATGATCAGCTTTCCTGTGTGGAAGAATAAGAACCAGTTAAGTAAAGAGCATTCTCTCGTTCTCCCTTTTCACAGGGTCTGCATTGTTCCTTGGTCAGCAGAGGCTTGTGAAAGGCCCTGAGGCACACGGTGTTTTCAGGGTAGTGCCTGTCTCCTTGCTAATAGTGTTGGAGGGACTGGTCAGAGAAGGTGGCTTCTGCTGGCTTTGTCTTGCCTATGATAGTCAGAGCCCTCTCTTGGCAGTTGGATTGAGAGGGCTTGCAGGGGATGGGAGATAGTGAGTTTCATTTTATCCCATACTTGTAGCAGCTCTTCATCCAGGATTATTCTGATGATCCAGCAGAACAAGGATTTGAACTGGGGCATGCCCACATGCATACTGCTTCCAGAACTACCAGACTGTAGCCACTTGCCTTGTTCTTCCCAAGAAATTTTGTTGAAGCCAGTACTTGTTGGGTTTTTTTCCCAATACAAGGTTTTCTGTTTTTTTTCCTTTAATGCAATATAATACTATGATGATATTTTTGCTGAAAATATTCCAAGTAGCCCTGCATATGTGAGCAGTGATTGTCTTGAATATGTCAGTGTGATTATACAGGTTCTGGTGTTGTGCGGTTCATCATATTCAGCAGTCATGCTGTATTCTTGCAGAAGTCCTGGAAATTTCCTTTCATCCTTCTCCATCTGCTGCAGTGCCAGGACTCACCTCTGTGGAAATGGTGGTCCAGATTCTCAGGGCTTTTCTTAGGTGAAACTCCCCTAGGTCCCAGTGGGACTGTACAGAGAGGCTGGTGGAAGCCAGGAAGAGATAGCTTAACACGATAGCAGAAAGCTGAGACTGCTCTCTGCAGCCACAGTATCTTGAAGCTGAGCAGAATCATGTGTAACAGCTTCTTGTATTGCCAGCAGAGGCAAGGAAGAAATTTGCTCTTGTTTGAGAGCAGCAGATACCATCTTGTCCTCTCCAGCCTGGTAACTCCCAGCAGCTTTTGCAGCAGCGCAGCTGGCAGGGCCTGGTGTTGGTGCATGGGCTTCTCCAAACTGATATATCCGAGGATGAAGACCTTGCTCTCATCTCTTAAGCAAATAAGGTACTTTGTGAGGGGCTTGCTTGTTGAATGTAAAGCTGACAGATCCCCGTCCTAATTTCAGAAAAATGTATGATAAGGAAAATCAACAGGTATAGTGAGGTAAAGCAATACTCTCATATGATGTCAGTGAGCTGGCAGCCACTTGCTCATGCAGTCTCTCACTCACTGAAGCTGAGCTGTGCCAGGGGTGGTGGAGAACAGTGCAGCCAGTGGAATGAGAAGTGAGACCTCAGTCTCTTGCATCGAGTGGTCCATACCAGCATTTTCCACACTAAAAGCCCTAGGTCCTCTCCACTTCTGGGTCACCAGGTGGCTGGGAGAAGCCACTGTGGTGCATGGTGGGAACTGCTGCAGCTGCTGCCTGTGTGCTGCTGCCAGCCATGGCCCTGGACCACTTTTGCACTGAGCCCTGCAGTATCCTGCCTGCTCTACTTGCCTTGGGGCCAGTGCTGAAAAAGCAATTTTTAAAATATTTTGTCCTTTTAGTGCTTTGTTTTTGTGAGGCACTAATTGGTTGTCCGTTTCCTTCTGTTCCATATGTGGCTGCTGTTCCCTTCACCCGTTCACCTGCAGCTTCCTCTTCTTTCTTCTCCCCAGCTTGGCTACCTCGTCTTCTTGCCCTTCCCATAGGAGAAGATATTCTTAGGCAAGGGTCAGATGTTCAGGTCTCTTGGGGAAAGTAGTTCAGGGTTGTGCTATTTCAGTCTCAAAGCTGCTTTTTGGTACCTGCTGGGAGATGTTGCTAGCCTGTATCCTTTACGCTGACTTCTCTAGGCTCTCATGGAGGTATTTGCCTTTACTGAAACATGTGCAGGCTTGAAGGGGCTTTGAGGACCAAAACTGAGCTGGGTCTGTTTTCCCATGACTTTAATCTGTTCATTACAAACTTACATTAAGATTTGATTGCTATGGCTGAGATTGTTCAGTGTGTCAATAGCTATTGGATTGGAAATGATGTCTGTGGCAGCAGCTTTGCTGTCACCGTATGCAGGGCTTTGAGCTGTTGTTCTGGTGTCATGCTCTTGGGCCTATGGTAGTCTCAACTGCAGAGAAAATGTGAGGCACAGCATCCCCTCTAGTGGAAGAGCAGTTTAAACTGCTTTCATGTATATTCTTGTTATAATATTTTTAGCTGCCAAGATGAATGCTATAGCAGGATAATTACAATATAGTTATATGAGCCTAGAACAGAGCCTTTATATTTTTAAGCCACATTCTGACATACAGTCCCTGCCTCTTGAGCAAGGCATTTCCCTGGTTTGCTGCTGGTTTTCCCCCCTTGGATGCAAACACCAGCCCTACATCAGGAGACTTGGACTGTTTAATGAAAAAACAGGAAAGATATTTATAAATGCTTCTAATTTGTATTGTAAATACAGGCTGGCAGGGGAGAGGAACAGCCATGATGAAGGAAAATAAGAGGCTGGGAAGGCCATGGCACAGATATGGAAGAGTCTCTTCCATCTCTCACTGCAGCTCAAGAAAACATAAAAGGGCAATGTAACTGGGATGCTGTTGAATTATGTATAATATTGGCACTGACTTCTCTACTAGTTTCATTTTGGTAATGTTTCCATTCTTGCCAACAGAACAGTCTGTAAATAAGCTGCCTCCTCATTTACTTGTATGCCCTGATTATGTACAATTATCCTTTGAGTGTTATGACTTAAAATTAATATTCATCTCAGCTGGGTAGGTATTCCAGGATTACATATCTGAAATACTTCGCTGCCTTAACTGACCACATAAATGCACATGCTTCAACCCCCAAAATAGCAAAAGCCATTCTGCTGGCAATTTCATTGCCTTTTTCAGTTTTGGTACCATTGGAATTGCTTGTCACAATAAGAATTTCCTCCATCATAGTCTTATAGTAAAGTATAGTATGCAAATAATAAAGCTTTTATGTCTGTGATCTGGAAACAGCAACAACAAACCTGGGCAGAAGGTTTTTGTCCAAAAGTGTCTGCAAGTACGCTTCTTTGCCTGCTTTGTGGCTCATAGCCTTTGCAGCATGTCCACATCCTCCTTAACTTGCAGAAACTTCTGTTCCATATCTCAGTTCTGTGTCTCTGAGGCACCAGTATCTTTACTGCTTAAGCATTGGAACACAAATTTCTTCCCTATCAGAGACCCATCTACAAATGCATTGGTCTGTCCGTGATATGATAATCTAACATATGCTTTCCTAAGCCCAGACAAGCAAAAAAGATTCAGATTCCAGGGTACAGAAATCTACAACAAACATTGTTACTTGGATGAAGAGATGACTGTTGACAAGCTAATGTTAACTTCAGTTAAGGAACCTGAAATTTCAGTCTCAAATAATTGAAAAAGATTGTCTCCTGCATATAGAAAATAAAGATCCGTGTAAACTGGTGTTTTCTTGTAAAGCTTGTAGAGTTTGCCCCTACAGAAGTAGGAAAAATTGATAATTGCATCTCATGTGGTGCCTGAAGAAGGTGGAGAAATCAGAAAGAATATAATTCTCAATTTTTTTGGTATCTATGCAGGACAGCATAGCATATTCATGAAAATCCACTTTAATACAAAACCTGCCTGTTCATCCTGGGCTATAGTAATAAGCTTAACACAAGATTTATTAACTTCCTAAATAAAATATTATTTCTCCATGTGTTGAGTTGAATTATCCTGGATAACTTAGGATAAAAATAAGACCCAAAATGCATTGAAGGAGATCTGCACCCTCCAGTATGTCAAACATTGGTTTAACTCTAAAAAAGGTTCCTAGCTCTTAATCAGATTTTCTCCTTGCTGCCTTTGCTAGAAGTTTTTGTGATACCATCTCAACTCTCTTTTCTTGCGATGTGCTCTTAGAAAAGAGGTTATATTCATTTTGGGGTGGGAAGGATGCAAGATGTGAAAACATGTACTAGCTGTCTTTTATGTGCTACTCCTTTTTTTTTTTTTTTTTTTTTTAAGGGCCCATACCTGAAAGTCTTATTTTCTGTGCTGTAGCAGTAGGCATTTGGGATATCTCAAAGACATAATTGGGACTGATGGAATAGATACAAAAGCTAGGTAATAGAAAACAGGACTCAATGGAGATACCTATTTGAATGTGGACTAATTTTTCATGGAAAAAGATATTCAAACTAAATTAGAGAAGGCCCTTCCAAACCCATGTGGAAGAAATTGTTCTCTGCTGATGGGAGGAAGAAGGAGGCACAGATGATCTAAAACCTCTTTGTGTCTGTGATTTTGTTGTTTTTGTTTGGTTTTTTGAGCTCTTTGTCAAAGCTGCAATTTCGGAGTTATTAAGGAAAGGGATGAAGGATTTACATTCAGACTTGAGGCTTGTTGTATCACTATGGCGTGCCATTTTCTCATTGCTTCCACTGATCCAGGGGTATAGTTTGTCACGGGCATGCTCCCTGTGCGTGGGCACGTATGATACCCTGAGCAGTGGGCTGTGGTTGTCCCCCTGCAGTGCCCTTCCCCTCCAAGCACTGATGGGGATCAGAGTGGCATCCCAGACCATGGCTGGTCTCTCTCTATGGAGGTTTCCCATGATGAGGAGGAGAGCAGCATCACCCTCAGTGGCTGCTGCTTGCTGGGAGAGCATACGTGAGACTGGGCATAGCTATAGTTCTCACTTCTTTGATGTGCTGCTAGGCCACTTTGTGCAGTGTGGTCTTCTAGTCCCCTTCTTTATGACACCTAAACTGTGTGATTAAAGCCTCAATGAGTGTCCTTCCGCTAGGCAACGGGGGAACAGTGCCTGGAATCTGCTCAGTTCATTGATAAAACCCAAGCCTGAAAGAATGGTGATGCCTTTGTGTGAGTGCCTCCAGGCCTCTGCAACAGGCTGGCTACTGCCGAATTCTGCCGCCTGAGTGCTCTTGTTGCTTAATCTGAGATGCCGGGAAGTTGCTCCTTGGAACCAGCTCTGAAGCTGTAAATCTCTTGTGTTAATAATGTATCGCCACAAAATGTTGCATGAACTTGAGGGTCCAGATGACTTTTCCATAGAACTATGAGCATTTGGAAGCAGAAACGTAGCTGAGACTTGCTGCACGAGGAGGTGAAACAGCACTTTGTGGGCTGCTTTGAAAGATAAAAAGTGGGGAAAAACACAAACCTCACCAAACACAAACATGAAACGATGGCTGTCTTCTAGTAGCCAAACAGTAAGTAGCGTGAGGTACATATTTCTTTGCCTACCAGCTTGAGAGGAAATATCCTATCTAGAATAAATGGGTAAAATTCCACTGAGTTAGTGGAGTACTACTGGCTTGAGGTAGTGCTCTCCCCACTCCAGTTATTTCTTATGGAAGCCTCAGTTGTGCTCTGAGGTTGTGAATGAGTGGAATTTTTCTTCTAAAGCAGATAATCCAACTGCTTGGCTATGAATGGGGAATGGTATGTCTTTCAAATTACTGCACAAACTCTGAGCACATAATGATTTTTCTGAGATTTACAAGTGGTACTGTTAAATTAGTATGTGACTTAAAATGAATTTTAAATTTTGCTCCTTTGAGAATTTTCTGGCTGCTTCTTTTTCATGGACTAAGCAGAAAAATAGTGCAGAGCTTGCACCTTTCTTTTTTTTCTTCCTTTTTTTTTTTTCAACGTTTTCCTCTGCTGTACTGCCTGAAAGCACGATGCTTTTGTTTGACCTTCAACCTCCTGATGCTGATGGATAGAGGCTTGAAGATTTCCCTGTAGCCAGCTTTTTCTTGTTGCAGATATAGAGCAGCTGCTTAGAGTAGACCTCTTCAGGTTGGAAGAGAAGAGGAAAACATTGGTTCTCCAAAGGATAGCTAAACTAAAAAAAAAAAAAGGCAGAGAAGGAAAAAGAGGAAGGGAAACTTAAGATCACTTTTTTGCTATCTCAAAATGCAGACCATGATGCAGCCATCTTCTGGCCATCCTTCAGTGTTAGAATCATCAAATAGTTTTGCTTGGATGAGACCTTTAAGATGAAGTCCAGCCTAGCACTACTAAGTTGCCACTAAACCATGTCCAACATCTACATGTCTTTGAAATATCTCCAGGGATGGTGACTCCACCACTTCCCTGGGCAGCCTGTTCCAGTGCTTTACCACTGTTTCAGTGAAGGTATTTTTCCTAATATCCAACCTAAACCTCTCTTGGTGCAACTGGAGGCTGTTTCCTCTTGTCCTATTGCTTGTTACTTGGGAAAAGAGACTGACACCCACCTTGCTACAACCTCATTTCAAGTAGTTGTGGAGAGTGATAAGGTCTTCCCTGAGCCTCCTTTTTTTACACGCTAAACAACCCCAGGTCCCTCAGCCACTTCTTGTAAGACTTGTTCTCTATATCCCTTATCAGCTTTGTTGACCTTCTCTGGGCAGACTCTAGCACCTCAGTGTCCTCCTTGTAGTGAGGGGCTCAAAATTGAACACCATGTTAGAGGTGTGTCCTCACTGGTGCTGAGTACAGGGGGATAATCACTTCGCTAGTCCTACTGGCCTCACTATTTCTGATACAAGCCAGGATGCCATTGGCTTTCTTGGATACCTGGGCACACTGCTGGTTCATACTCAGCTGGCTTTCAACCAAAAGGACTCCCAGGTCATTTACTGCAGAGCAGCTTTCAAGCCACTCCTCCTCAAGCCTGTAGCATTGTGTGGGGTGGTTGTGACCCATGTGCAGGACCTGGCACTTGGCCATGTTGAATCTCATACCATTGGCCTCAACCCATTGATCCAGCCTGTCCAGATGCCTCTGTAGAGACTTGCTACCCTCAAGCAGATCAACACTCCCACCCAACTTGGTATTGTCTGCAAATTCACTTAGGGTGGACTTGATCCTTTTCCTCTTCATGGAAGAATGAGAAGTGACCTGACAAGTAGTTTTTGATGGCTTAAGTTAGGTAGGATGAATTCCATGCCTAAATTAATATAAATAGGTTGCTCTATATGTCTGAGGGAATAAAAAAATCCTTTGCAAACACTACCTGATCAATAGTCTGTCTACCTCCTCCCAAAAACATACACAAGGTAAACCTATATTATGCAAGAGAGCACTAAAGTTAAATGAAAGCACATGCAGCTATCCAGAACTGCTTCAGTGGTGCCCAGGACAAGGTTTCTGTTGTCATGTTGTAATGGCTAGAATATAGTCTCTTTTCTGCTATTTGAATCAGGAAAAAACACCTTGTTTGCTTTAGCTGGAGTATGAAAGAGTAGAATGATGCTGGCAAGAGCATAGGAAGCGAGGGAGAAGATTGGTGTTTTTACAAAACCATTTAATTGATTTTAATGTGTTGCTTTAATGGCAGTATTTAAAAGCCTTTTAGTAAATAATTCCTCAGTACAGACATTTATTTGGAGAAGAGACATCTCCATGAGAGATTTTTTTAAATGACAGAGCTTCATTCTATAGGTAAATCAACTAAATGGTGTTTTAAATACCCATTGATTTCCTTCTCCCAGCCCCTGTACTTCTGCTATATTTCATGCTGCCGTGCTGTGTGATAATACTGAGCTGTTGTGCAGCTAATACAATTTTACCACTCTGAACAGTTGCAAAAATAATCTCACATTTAGCCTCATGCTTGGGAGACAGCATTAGAAAGATCCTCATCTGGATAACACCAAGGCAGTTCTGCAGTGTTTATGCTGGTGAGTGAATAGTTGTGGCAAGCTTTCAGAGCTAATCCTTGTTGCTAATATGAAATGTATTCCTTCAGCTTTAATTTCTATCAATTTTGGGTAATTTTAGGTAAGTGTTTTTGTTACAGAGAAGCAGCAGTGAGTACTAGACTTATGTAATTTAAAAATCCTTATAACTTTAATGAAGGCTTCATATCAGCAGAGCCCTTTAGAGATTTCAGTAAGACCTTAACACTGAGTTAGGTGTGGAGGCTGAGGGATACCGTCTACTTGCTTTATGAAAACCTGCTCTAATTTGTCATTGTTACACTTATAGGACATCTGTACACAAGTTGTTTTTTTTATAATACAGCTTGTTTTTGGCAATACTCCAGACTTAAGTGGTCCTCTGTTAAGACACAGACATACCTCATAGTTCAATAATGTAACTCTTCCACGGAGCCACCCAGCTGAGCACAAGGAGGTTGTCTTCTTCCTGCTGCCTTTGCTTTCCACTGGTAAAATAGCTGTTGATATCAGGAAAACATTGTACTGAGCATGGATAGCCCATCATAACCCATAGATGCCATATCTCAAATTGTCTTCATTGTCAGTATGATATTAATGCATCATTACCATCTGATACTGTCATGTTGATAGTGTTATGTTGTTTTATAGTCACCTGGCATATAACCACTGACATACACCTTTCTTCCTAGGAAATGTTTCAAATTCTCAAACTCCACTTAGTTTAGGCAAAGCATGGGTCACTGTGTTTTGTGAGTGTCATCTGGAACCCTCAGAAATTGTTCTGCTACCAGGAGTTTCAGAGCTCTGTAAATATGCTCCTGTCTTCAGGAGCAAGACCTGGGTTTGGGAAGTCTAACTTGGAATTGTGGTACCATAAATGTCAGCATTAGAGTCAGAAAAGGAAAATACATTCAGATTTTCCATGAACAAGTAAAAGGTGGGAGTTATTAACAATTTTTCCATAGTGTGACACTACCATCCTCTGGCCTGCTAATGTAAAGTCTAGTATCTTGCAAATAAGCAGCAAAGTTGCATGAAAAAGATGGTTGCTGTATGAAGTGGCTAGATAAAATTAATTCAGTTTCTAGAAAAATAAAGGCATGGATCTCTAACTCAGTGACTTGCAGTAATTACACTCAGCTACTGCCTGAAAAATCTTGGTTAAATCTTAATTGGCATACTCCATTATAAAATTATAAATTTGAGAAAGGAAGGAACTCCCTTGTCTTTAGCTGCAATAACATAAGGTAATTCTAATGAGGGTTTACCTCACTAAATGTATTCAGCAAAAGATTGTCTAATAGTTTGATGTCCCTACAAGAAAAAAGAGCATGCACAATTTCTGAAGAATATAAAACATGCAGTCAATAAGTCAAGTTGATGAAATAAGTTCTGTCAGTCAGTAGATGGGAGGTGGGGTCTCCTGCCCTCTGACACTGTAGTGGCTGTAATTGTTGATAGCTAAAGAAAAAACATTGAGACTGTGCAAAACCTGAGATATGTATCCTTTTTAGATCTAGAGAAATAACAAGTTCTGTGGATGTCCCAATACAAGTTTTCCAGTTTTACAAATGGGATATTGTTTAATCTTTGACTTAAAGGGAAACCATCCCCACCCCCCCCCCGCCCCAACCTCGCCAACTGAAAAAACCTCGCAAATGCAACAACTGCTGAAAAACCCGAACTTGTTCACTACATTTAATGTTTAAAGCCTTATTTAAAATTTTGCATGGTGGTAAAATATAGTTGTTATATGCACCAGAATATTTAAAGCAGCAGCGTTGATCTTGATCAATACTGACTACTGTTTAGCCTCCAAAGAGGCCTGCTGATCCCAACAGCTTTGGAACATTCCCTTGGTTTGGCTGCTCCTCTAACGTGGACGCCTTAATGGGTGTTTTGAGGAAAGATGTGTAACAGATCAGACCATGCCTATATTATCTAAGTATCCTAAGTAGAAGGTTATGATTTTCAAGGAGGACTGTAACTTGACCCACTTGTTGGCTCTTGTCTGCTGAATACAGAGCATATGATGTAAAGTTTGTTGAAAAGAAAATTGTTGTATATTAGACTTTTTTCTCCGAAGGGAATAACTAGTGAAATATAAACACCTGGATGTACCCAGTAAATTACTAAACATGTCTCTGTGCACCTGCATGCAAGTTTTGGGTTCTGTAAAGATCAAAAAAGTGAGCCTAAATAATCCAGTGTATCATCAGCATTCCCCCGAGGAGATTTTACAAGATGAAACTGGATGCTGCTTCCATCTGCACTCCACATGCATATGTTCCCAAGTGCCTTCTCGAGGCTTGTCTGTCCAAGTGGCAACCAGGTGTGGCTTTGAACTTCCCCTCCTGCTTTTCATGTCTTTTATTTTTGGCACTTGTGAATTGACAGGTGGGTCAAAGTTAGAGTCACGTGCTGCCAGGCTCCAGTGCTGATGTATGAGGTCCGGTTCCTGCAAACAAAGTATCATCTCCAGTGGTGTTCAGGAGAGCTGTCAGTGCCTGCTACCTATAGTGGGAGCTGGAGTTTTATGCTGTGATGTGAGCAGGCATGCACTGGTATGGGTATAGCAAACCTGCGGGTTAACACTTGTGAAGCTGTTGTGGGCAGCATCCCTAGCGAAAAGCAGTAAAATAACTGAGTGGCCAGAGCCTCTGATGTTAGACACAGATGGGCTATGGGTTATATTGGATTCTGAATCTGATTTATACTTGCAATTTAAAATAACTTTGCTACAGCTGCTTTTTCTTCTTCTTCTTCCTTTTTTTTTTTTTTTTTTTTTTAAATCTCAAATGCCTACATAGGAGAACAGAGATTCTTTTTATGGAAGTTGGCATCACTCATTTTTTTACTGCTTTCTACGTGATTTTCCACAGCAACCATAGTGCCAGTTCCCAGCTGACTTTCACGTGAACTGGACAGAAGCAGGAAGAAATTCTGTCTCTGGCATTTGTAGCCGATTTCTTGGCATGGGAAAATGAGAGACCGTGCAGACCGTGAACACAGGCAGTATTTCTTGAGATGAGTTTGAACAGCAGCAGCATCTGATGAAGTGGAAAATTTAGCTTTTCTGTTCCAAAGGTTTCATATTTTCTAGGGCAAAGCAGGAAGTGTTCACATCCAGAGGGAAAGGAAATCAGAGGGAGGCTGATGAAGTGATATGCATACTGACAGAGGAATAAAAGGCAAATAATACTTCTAAGAAATATTACACACCCAAAAAGTGTATCTGTGTGGATTTTTTGGTGGTAAAAGTGATTTGCTTTGTTTTTGATGCTATTAAAATGCAATAGATTACCATGTCAAAACCAGTTGTAATCTGAAAGGACAATTGTGTATTCCGTTCATTGTTTCGTCTTTTATTTAATGTTGTGTTTTGTACCACAGAAAATAGACTTTGGGCTTTTTAAGCAAGGACCATGTGTGCACGAAGAGTATGCCATCCTGCAGTAGCTATCAGTAATAAATATGGTATTGCTAGAAATCTCTATGAACTGGATGTTTCTTTGCTGTCCAGTGCCCTCCCACTACTCCTTTGTTATGGCCAAAATGATGCTGAATGCTGTTAGTATTAGTTACTGGGCGCTGAGGTTGCTTGGTCTGTAATAATGTAGGTCTTCAGTCTGATACAAATCCTGAAGCATCAGGATAATCAGCCTGCCCTGATGGGGGGGGGGGGGTGGGGGAATGGTGATTTATTCTAGTTGATACCTTTTCTGAATAGTTGGCCTTTTCATAAAAAAATCTGTTTGGCTAGATATACAGCAGCATTGGCTCCATGGGTTAGTAGGTAATTATAAAATGGCCTGCAGTTCTCTATCAAAGCAAGATGAATTTTTAAAGGGCTTTTATATGTCTTATTTTTTTGTTCAAGATAAGAGTTTAACGCTCTCTCAGCTTCAGGAGTGCCTGAAGAGACTTGCAGAGGTGGCATAGCCAGTGCTGTGGGGCAGGCAGCTGGGAAGGGGTGCTGGTCCCATCACCCAGATATCAACTCAGACCCCACCCTGGGCTCATATCTTGTTTTTCTTATGCTTTTCAGCTTTTGTTCATTGTGATCATAATGCCACAGGGATCAGCAGCAGTCCTTTCCTTAGCTTCAGTGGGCTTTGGATCAGGTGCAGTGTGATTTGCTTTTCTAGCTGTGACTGCAGCATAGGAAGAAGCACTTGGGGTTCTGCACCCAGGATCCAGCGAGGACAAGATGCAAGTGCTGCATGTCCTTTGTCAGGATGTTAACAAGTAAAAGTGGATCAGTCACTCAGCCTCTTAATTTGCCAGAGAGAAACCCACCTGCTGAGAGAAAAGCTTGTCCAGCAGTTGATGAAAACATTCCCTGGGGTTTCTCCCCACTCAGTGGTAGGGTGGAAGTAATGTGGGACATTATGTTCAGTCTTGGATTTTTCTCTCAGATGTTGTACCTTTGTGCTGTCTTGTGATTTCCTGGTCTTGATCTGCTTTCCACATGCTATTTTCCTACCTTTTTGCCTGGCTTTCTACCTCTCCCTAGGTTCTTTGGTCCTTTCCAGCATGCTTTTTGACCACCTCACATCTTCATGCCTGCTTTCACGCTTTTCTCCTTTCCAGTAATTAATTTCTATAATCCTGTTACTCTTGTACTCCTACACATCTCTCTTTGCTTTACCAAAACCAAAGTCTTTTAAGAAAAATAATTTCTAAAAAAAACCACAGTGAACAATCAAGTCTTGCTTTTGCATCTTGCGCGATGCAGATTTCCCACAACTGCAGTGCATTTAAAAGGCACGCAGAGGTATTCTAAACTGCATGTTCTGCATTTGAAGCATGTAGCTTGTATCACCACAGGTGGGTAAAATGATTTATTTTTTTCATTTATCTGGATGATAAATATAATCCCTGTTCATCTGGGTAGCATTCAGAGGCCACCAGCAGCAGCTAGAGCTGTCTTCCAGCCTGTGCTCCTCTGTCGTATTAAGGAAGACTAATTATACTTTTAATCATTGATATGAAGTGGAGTTACTCAAGATTTTATTGTTTGTAATTTACGGATTTGATGGAAAGGTTTCTGGAGGAAGGTCTCTCCATATACCTATAGAACTCCACTGAAGCTCTCTTTTGAGAGTGCTCACTCATACACACACAAAATTTACACTGTTTTTGCTGTAACTACATGGAGGAAAATGAAAACAAGTTAATATTCCTGAATGTAGCTTAATGGCAACAGGATGTGTCTCAGAATAATTACTGAAGCTGGATTTTGGCCAGGACTCCAGGCCAATAGACTATTGAAGCCCAACATTATATGGTTTCTTTAACAATCATAAGTAATTGAGAGATTTTGTATTTGCATTTTATCTTAGAGGTGTGTTAAAAATGAGTGTAGCCAGCTGTCACAAAATCCATCTTAGAAGAATGCTTGCATTTCCAGCCAGCAAGGCATCCATACAGCTGAAGGGTTTTCCTATACATTAAAACAAACAAACAAACCCCCACGCTTCTCAATAGTATGAGAAAAGGCTTCCGAATCTCAGAATTGTCTTAAACTGTGCTTTAGGGAATAGCTGGTAAAAACATTTGGTTTTTTTCCTCCTAAATAAACACTAAGGGGTTGCACAAACCACAGTGCAAAGCTCATTTATATTGATTGAAGTTGCTTGTGAATCTCTCACATCATTTTAACCCAGAGGTGAAAATGGTGCAATAAGTATGTGTTCCCATAGTACTTCCTTTGGCATAACCTTTTCTTTTACTACCAAAATGTTTCATTGATGCATATTTCAAATGCACGTAAACTTGCTGTCAAGGGCTGTGTTGAGAAGAAGCAATAGATTTTGCCAGAGTACACATTTATACATATTACATCTTGCAGTTATGGAAATAGATTATATAGCTTATACTTTGCCTTTTTTCTTCTTGTATTTTACAGTCTTACTGGGATGAAAAAAGCTAGAGAAATGCAATGTGTGTGGAGATATATATATATATATATATATATATATATATATATATATATATATGGAGAGAAGACATAAAAGTTGGTATTCAATGGAGATCTGCTTTTAGCTCCTTTTCTCTGCGATGGAGTTATCTTTTTACAGACTGACCTTTACATTGCCTTGGCCTTAAAAAACAGAACAGTCCTGCATTAGATCAAGCCTAAAGTTTGCAAATAAACTTTTTCAAGTAATCAATATCTTTTTATCTTTTTTTTTCTGATGACGTAGAGGTACAGTTTATTCTTCAGAAAGCAGCTAGTTCTCAAGCAGTCTGAAAACTTGACTTGCCTTTGCTTTTCATTCGTAAGATTTTGCTGACTGGCAGTCTCAGAATGCTGATGTATTTGTAATTTTATTTTGATCTGCAAGGTAAAATTCTTCCATAGAATAACATCTAACTGCAAGTTAGCTTCTCTGTGACATAAATTTGCCTTGTTATGTGGTTATTTCTTTGCAAATTTTAGGCCTTGCTATGACTATACTAAATTGATACAGCAAAAACCTTGATTTGGTGGGGAATGGGATATTTCCCCACTTCCTGAAGTAACTTGAGAAATGGCATTATTGACTACTTCAAGAATAAGTACCACAAAAGCGTGTATGCATTTTAGTTTTGCTATTTTATTGCTTGTTTTTAATATGCCGTAGTACCAATAGCTAATTCTATAATTACTGAAAAGAGAAACAACAGAGGCAAAATTGCTATTCTATAGCAAAGCAAAATCCTACGTGTGGGGTTGAGGGGTATGTAGCAACCCCGTCCTAACAAGAGACTATCTGTTTACATCTAGAAATGCAGATACATCTTTCGTGTTGCTACTACATTAGCATAAGAATCCCAGACCTTAAGGCTGTCCTTCAGCTCCCCATCACACTCTTCGGCTGAATGCCTGTACTGTTGGAACTCAGCTCTGCTCCTTCATCTCAAGCTGTTTGCTATAACTAGTGCAGATGATGAAGAATTAAAAAGTTAGAAGTAAAGGTTATCTTTAGTAGGCAGAGCTTCCACAAGCTGGGGCTATGTGATGGGGAGAGGCTGAAGGTACACTGGGGTGACGCTGGAGGTATGGTGGTGGTGGGAGCTGACACCTCTGCCTGTGATGTGGACCTGGCACTGTCCTTTGACATGTTGTCTTTTGATGCTCGTTACTGCCCTGAGGTGAGACTGCCCTTGTCAGGGTGGCATATTTCCTACCCCCTTCCTTCTTTGATTATGTCTAAAATCATTTTTACCTCCACAATAAGTATAAAACCTGAACCACAAGGGAAGAGGTGTGGGTCATCTGTCAATCTCTCACACTTAAGAATTTGATGTAATTATATGGTGTTGAGAAATTGCATTTAACATATTCTCAGCAGAGTCTTCTTGGGTTATGTTTTTACTGGATGTGCTCCAGTTTGGCTTACCGGGACTCATCCAGTGGTTACAGCCTTGGCTTATGTTGACTGTCTTAGGGCTAGATTTATGCATCTGAATGGAGGACAAAGGACCTG
>JAVSBS010013053.1:27762-42822 GCA_033124195.1 Coracias cyanogaster | reverse complement strand
GGACCTGTCTTCCTTCTGCAACCTCTGTAAGGACTCACTGTGGATTTAGGTTGTGCAGAGGGATGGGTTTTCCAGTTCAGATGTAGAGAGGACATGCTCTAGAAGATGAGAAAAAATTTTTTTCAGGGGGATGAGGGCAAGACTGAAACAGACTGTGCTGCTTGGGAGAGATAACTTGTTGGGAAGATTATATGAAAATGAGAAATCAGAGATATTGGAGGGAGAGGGAAAGGACAGAGATACAACAGCAGGTAGGAAGAGATATGGACAGAGCACAAGACAAAGATATAGATATGGAAGGAGTTACACTTGCCGGGTGTAGATGGGATACATTGCCATGGCAGTACTGTTGTCCAGGTCTGGAAGAGCACATGTTTTTCCTGGGTCTCACCACTGCTGAGCTTCCAAGTAACTTGAAATCTCATGGCAGAGGAGGCTTTCTTTTTCTGTTCCACCATGAGAATGACAACCTGTTATTAATTTCTGTTACTTCAGTAGCCCATGTGGCAGATGAGTAAGTTGCCACTGTGCCAGTGAGCCTTAGCAACATAGCAGGATGCCCAGCGAGGACATTTCTAGGTTTGCAATTTGTTACTGGAAATATAAATGACTAAATACAAACAGTCACATGGGGTGGGCACTGCTCAGGTTGCATGTCAAGCATATCTTAGATGCCAGAATGAGTGACCTGTAAATATTGAGTTTGCTTTCCCTTTCTACTACAGTAGAGCTCCTGACATGTTCTGCAAATTCCCTTCCCCGTCAGTAAGCAGAAGGATTTACTCAGGACCGCACTGGGGTACTGTACTACAGCTTTGCTGCTGCTGCTGCATCTCTGACTTGGTCCCAGAAGCTGGAAAACATGCAGCAAATGAGGAAACTGCATGATGGCAGAGGAGTGTTTTGGCAGTTTGGGGTGTCAGAGACTGCCTTGAAGGATGAATCTTACAGGATTCAAAGCGACAGGCATTCAAGTGCTTATGGATTTCGTGTTTTAGCTAGTACTCTGATAAATACAGAGTTGGGTTGGACATCTGGTAGGCTATTAAAACTTGCTGCTCACAGGCTAAGCTGCTTTTAAATAATCTGACCAGAGTGAACATAAAAAAAAAAACCAACCCAAAAACAACCAGGAAAAAATGCCTTGAAGCCATGGAAAGCTAGCTTAGGCAATCAATAATGAAGTATCTTTGAAGTTTCTAAAACGATGGAGGTTAATTTCCTAACGGAAGGGAATTTCCTTACCATTTGTGATGTTATCCAGTGTTGAAAGATAATGAGAACTTTCAGTCCTTTGATCAAATTTTAATAATGCTGTGAGTAGGCATATAAGCCTGTTTTACCGTCAGGTCTCCAAAATCTCTCTGGACAACCTGTTCCAGTGTTTGACCACTCTTGTAGTAAAAAAAGTTGTAATACCTTCAGATGTTTCCTGTGTTTCAGTAGGTGCCCACTGCCTCTTGATCTGCCAGTGAGAAGAGTTGGTACCACCAGCTGAGCTATAGCTGCTTACTGGTGGGGTTGTGCCACACACACATACTGCACATTTCAGGACACTGAATTAAATAAATGTTGTTGCTTTCTCTTTTAGTGGTGATTAAAATTCAGTCTTGTCACTTAACCCCCCTTCATTGTGTGCGTTGCCAGCATGTGCTTATACCATTCTGGAAGATCTCCATATTGTAAGATTCCAAAGGCAGGTGCAGAATTTCTGGACTCTGTGAAGAAGCACCTGTCTGATACTCATTTCATCTTTTTTACTTAAAAGTTGCTTAATTCATTTGGAAAAAAAGTATAGTAATACTAGTTTTCAGAATGACTATTTGAACAAGTCCTGCCTGCTGCAGTGCTGTGTTTTTCTGTTGAAATGGTGGATTTTTGAGTTACTTTTTTAACTCAAGAGCTGAAGATTGATAGTAGATAAAGGTAAAACACTTTTGTACTGACACAGAGTAACACACCCTATGTAAACAGTCCCTTGGTTTACTTTTTTTTTGGGGGGGGTGTGGGGGAGGGTGTCTCATTAGTATATCTTTGCAAGCAGTGCATCAGGATCATAACACAGAGGCTGGTGGGCTCCAGCCTGTGAGGTGCTGCCACTTTGGTCTCTGCTCAGCAGAGCACAATTTTGTGCCAGGCTGGTTGTGGTTAGTAAGTAGTACATACTGCCATGCTTTGCTAGAGAGGTGCCGGCATGCTCAGCACCCTGCTGTATCAAGCCCAAAGAAAGTGTTGCATATTAGAGAGAAAAAAACCTATGTTTTACTTTAAAAATACTACCTTTTTGCAGGTCATACTTGCTTTCTCTATTCTCTTTCAGGTCTCTCTAGTACCTGATTTTATCCAGCAGTGGTAGATAGAGAGGGCTGCTGGACAAGTACAGTGCTTTTATAGAAAGGCATTCTACAATTTCACATTGCTCAAAGCTTTTTTTCCTTCACTGTGCTTATTTAGAGGGAGAGGTAATCTAAATGTACGAGGGCAGAAATAATTTCCCTTTTCTTTAACAATTGCACCCGTGATGTCAGCTGCCACCAGTAATGTAGAGTGATAAATTGACATTGAACTTGAACAGAATTCATGGTGTGCTGGAGACAATAAGAACCTCTGAGGAAATAATTATTTTGCTGCCAGGAACTCATGCATCTCAAATTGGTTGGTGCAGGGACTTTAGAGTAGCCTGCCTGCCTATTGACTGGAGTTGAGAGCTGGCGCTGCTGGCTCTGTGTTAGTGCAAGAACTTGGGCATTGTGGTTTGCTCATAGCATGTCAGAAGAAAGAAAAGAGAGTCACAAAGGTCTGATGTTGATCACTTTTGCTTGCTTGCAGGGAGAGACAGTGAGTATTGAAAACCAAGTTCAGTAATATGCTTTTTTTTCTGTGAATATAGGGCTTTGGTACTCTTACAGTGGTACTTACTGCAGACACTCAAGTATCACATGGTTTCTAGTGAGTGGGAGGTTGCTTGCACATTGCAGTAGCTAGAATTTAATTTACTGTTTATGTGCTCAGTTTGGTTTGGGGAGGGCAGAGTTCCTCTGATCAGGTGACCATTGTTACTACTTGAAGTCACAATAATTATATTTTCCGTGTAAGTAATTAGCTTGCATTGTACACAACACTCTCTTGCTAACGTTGTTTGTTTTGGGGATGGCAGCTGTAGCTTAAAAACCTGATCAGGCCGTTTTCCTGCTCCCATTGAAAGTCAGTTTGAAGGCTGAGGGTGTTCCATGATGACCTATAATTAAGCTCTTGCTTTTCATTACAGTAAAACAAATGACAATCTGGCACTCAGCTGCTGTTGATTTTTAGTGAGAGTCAGGCACCTTGATGATTTTTCTGCCTTTGGAAATTTTACTCCATATTCAAAGGTCATGTTCTTGCAGAGAAAACAATCTTTCACCATGTATTTCCCTTTTCCTAAGGCAAGAGAACAGAAGGAAAACCTGCCAAAGTTTGTAGCTTTCTTACGTTTCAAAGAGATAGCTCGGCTAAGTTTTGACACAGTGAATGAGAATATGTTCATTTGTGTCGTGAGGTCATAAAGTTTTGGAATATTGTAAATTAATGTATTTAATCCCTAACAAAACCAACCATATAAGTTCATATTTTATCCTGAGCTGCTCTTGTACTTTGCATCACAGAGCGCGGTGATAGCTTACTCAAACTTTTAAACTTTCAGAAACATAAAACTTAGTCTCTGGAAGTTTCTTTTGTGGCTGACTTTTACGGTGTCAATGGATCCTCTCACTATAGGTGCTCCTCTGAGCTCTCAGGCCCTGATTTAGGCTTGGCTACATCTAACAAAATTCCAAAATGTGAGACAGGCAAAGAAGAACTTTCATACATGAAAATGAACATATTGTGGCATCATGCCTTCAAGAGTAATAGCTTTTGATAGCAGTAGTTTTACAGTTCTGTATTTTTTCTGTACAACTTTTATCAGTGAAGTTGTTCAAATATCAAGTGTAGTGTGAAATAATAACCTGCACAATAAAGTTGATGTTATCTGCTGAAATGGGGTTGAAAGCTAGGCCTGAACCACCAAAGAGGTGTTTCCTCTGATGAGATCTATTGCTTCCATGATCATAGTTTATCAGTGATGCATCTCTGGCTGCATATGGTTTATTTGGCCTCATCAATTATGCTGTTACCGAGGCAATGTGGGCTGGCTTGTCTTGACTGAAGTAGCATAGAATCTGATGTTGAGATTTTGAGGGATGAATTAAAAGGTTATAAAGTCTGAGGTACCTTCACCCAACAGAAGTGGCCCTTAGTGCTCTTTTTATGAGAGTTTTGGCCAGTCACTGGGGAATAAGATTTTGATGCTACTTGCACTGCAGGGCAGCGCTGCTGCTTTGGCTAGAAAGTTTCAGTACCCTGTTTGTCCTATCTATTCTTTCAGTTGAAGCTACATTTTACTTACAAATCTTAATTGCTGAAGAACTAAATGTTAAATGCAAAAAGTAATTTCTCTTCAGCTCCAGTCACTGTTGGAGCAAAAGGCTTTGTCTTTAATCAGAAACTTTACTGAAATAGTTATTCCAGAATAAATATTCTGATAGGTCAAAAAAAACCCCCAAAAAACCTTTCTAGAGTGTCTCATTACTTTGCAGAGAAAGTACAGTTAGAGTTTTGGATATTAATTAATAATAGGTGGATGGATTTCAGAAAAAGGAGAGTTCCAAAATGGTTATTGCAGGTCAGATATTCCACTAAATTGTGAAGCAAATTGCCAAGTACTAAAGCTTTCTATTGCTGTTACAAATAAAGCGATCTCTTAGTATTGTTTGAAAGGCTGTGCGATATGCAGAGCCTTGATTTTTCTGTATAAAGCTCTCTGCAAACACCCTGGTGTGAATTCAGAATAGGAGAGTTTAGTCACAACAGGATAATAAGCAGAGAGAAAATAAGGGCTCGAGTATTATGTAGATAACTACTGCTTACTTAAACAACCCAAGTTATAACCACTCTCTTTTCCTTTTAGCAATATCCTATGTAATGCCAAAACCATAAAATGGAAAGATGAAAGGGTTCCTTGTCCTATATAATTACTAGTCCTTAGCTCCTGTTCACGTACTCCCATTGTAGGCATGTGTCGTCTCTGGTCCCCTGCACATATTCTCTAATGAATCTCTGGCATTTATACTGAAAACAAAAAAGGAGGACACTACCCTTTAAATCTTTTCCTCTGTTGTCATTTAGCTAGTGCTATTTACAGAAGTACAAAAAAAAAATTAAAAATCAAAATCTGTTAGTTTTTTCCTTTTCTGTCCTGTAATAAATGTCCGGGATGCAGGGCACTAACTGCACTGATGCTGATAGGAAATTGTTCGTTAGTTGACTGTCTGGGGTTCTCTGTTCTTTAGATTGCCTGAGGTTAAATTTCTTTGGAGTCTCACTGGTGACAGCAATATAAAGAGATTTTGCACACTTCATCGTACTGACCCATAACTGCATGCCGTGGCTGCTGGGTGTCTGAGGGAGTGGACTGGCAGTGCTGTGTGAAGGATTCCTCACTTCTGCTGGGGAGAGAGAGCATGAGCTAATATTTAGTTCCTTTTTTTTTCCTGTATCAATAAACAGCTATCAGTGACATAATAATCAAATACAAATACATGAAAATATACCCATAGCTAGTCCACAAGATATGGATATGAAACGGAAATCCTGACTGGTTTTGTGTTGTGATTGAATTACAGAGAGTCAGAAATAGTTTTTTACAAGAAGAATCCAAGTGCTGTGATTGTTATGTGAGTCACCCAGTTGTCTGAGAGATGCTTCTTTTTGGCTTTTCTAAACCTACTTAAGCAGTCCCTCCTTACCCACAACAACCTGATTTTGCCCCTTTCCTGACTGCAGTCAGTCTGATCTTCTCCCTACATTTGCTCTTGTTTTATTAGGGGCAGTTTTGGATCAACTACTTGCAGGAAGAGTTGGTTGACATCAGCTTCTGTTTTGAGAGACTGCTCACGAGCAGCAGTTTTCAGTCTCTGATTTTGGATTTAGTTTCCTTAGGACTATGTATGTAACTTAGGTGTGTTGTGGAAATGTAGCACATTTTGATGGTGCCACTAGGTGAAACTACTCCTTTTACTTGCACCATGCAATGCCATATTTGAGTGTCTGCAGTGTCAGGCATCATTCACATAACAGACTTGGGTTCAGGCCCTGATACATCCTGACAACAAACAGAAGCAGCATAACAACACCAACTTTTACCTTACTTAGAGTTTATAGTGTTTCTTTTGCAAAGACTTGTTCCTTATGGTATAGAAAAGCCACCTCTACCATAATGGTATTTGAGTGCTTTTTCATAGAGACATGCAGGTGAAATTTAACACTAAGATTGTTCCCACTTCCCAGCTAGGGATTTTGAAGCCCTCTTCATTCTTTTCATTTCTTCTGGGTAGAAGTTTCAGTTTTTGTTACCAGTAGAGATTGCTAACTGTCTGGGAAAGAGAAAGATAGCCAGAGGCAAACCAATTGTTATGGAGCTGAGGGTTTGATGTCACAGCCTTCAGTGTCAAGACCTTCATAAAATCCAGGAAAAACAGCAACAGAATGTAAGACTAAGAAAAAATAATGTCGCTGCTAAATTAACATGCATGGGAAAGGGCAGGATTAGCACTAGACTGGAACTAGTTCTGGATGTTGAATGATGAAGACTTAATCATTCTAACAAATAAAAAATCAGTGTATTGTTTTCATCTTAGAAGATAAGTCACCTAGCCAGCTGAGCATCACAAACAGGTTATGTGGGTCACTTTTGCTCCTGGAGTTGTAGGCCTCCAATTTATATTATGATTGACAAGCAATAATCTTTTGCCCAGGCTTTGTTACCCCCAGACTGGTTTCTGCTGATAAATTTTTGCCCTTATTAGTGCTACATTGTCATTAAGGGGAGTGTGTTATAATAGCTGAAGCCTTCTGTGGTTTTGTACAAGATGGACTGACCTTAAGGCTTCTTGAGGAGTTGACTGTGATTTATAACATAGCAAAAGCAAGGGGCTTGTGCTGCCAATTCCGAAGGTGCTACAAGGGGGTTTTGGTAGCAGGAGCCTGATATGTGCTTTTATGTAACTTACATGGGTAACAATAGTGTAAACTCATGATTAGTTTTTATATATATTGGGATAGGGGTTTTTTATTCTTATCTTCCCTTAAGTATAATGCAACTCAAATCTAAAGCAATGTTAAGCTATCAGACAGTACAGACAGCTCTGGCTCACTGTTCAGGAGATAATGACAGTTTTACCTATATTTAAGATGCAGCAGACCAGCAGGTGGTATATCCATATCTGCTGCTTTATTGCCATGTCAGTGGTTAATAGCTGCTCTCGGTAGCTAAGACAGCATATCATCTGTAGAATATTAAGTTTTGTAGTTGATGCTGACAATCAGGGCTATAGTAGACAGATGTCTATGTTATTAAGTTGTCCACTGATTAAAGCCACTTATAACAGTATATATTAATGTAAGGGAGTAGGGTATCTAATTACTACTGAGGTGTATGTAAATGATCATCTGAATCCCTTACACTGTTTTGGACATCCTGTGATGTGCATTGTAGCTGATATGCAAGGAATGAATTTCTGGATTTTTTTATAGGAGAGGAGTCAATGTGCATGTAGGCTGTGTGCCACATACAAGCCATTTATGTCTCCAACTTCACTACAACCAGTATTTCCTCTCAGGCCCGTATGTATCTTGAGCACTGCATAGTTTTTTACCTTTATGTCATCATTTTGTTAAGCAAAATTTCTCTCTACTTGCGTCACTAACAATATCTATTAGTGAGTTTTTCCTGGTCTGAGGATTTATTTACTTGGAGTTAAAATAATTTTCTGTGTCTTCATTCCATTTCCACAGCTCCAGCCTCTTCACTGCCTCTTCGGTCAAGCCTGAAATTGTATTTTTACTTACCTTTCTCTTGTTGTATGGACCTATTTTTGGGTAGAGACTTGTTAATTGAATTTGGGTATCACCCTAGCACATAACACATGTATACACTCATACACAGTTGCTGTTAATGTTTGTTTCTGTAGACGGTGACATTTATGTAATTAGTCATCACAACCTGCAAAAATCTGGTTCAATTATGTTATGGCTACATGCCATTTAAAAATTAGTGTCTTAATTTTCTGTCCTTTGGGTCATTGTAGTCTAGTTAAAATTAATCTGAGAATATACACCTATATAAAACACCAACTTAAAACCAGGATGATTATATGTGGTGTGATTAATGTCTGTTGTTAAACAGGTTTTGAATTTTTTAATGATATTTATGAACATATTATCTGCATTCCCTTATTCATATAGAGCATTACTAGACTAAATCACTACACTAAATGCTTCAAGTCCATACCTAAGTCTCAAGTTGCAAAGAGGAGCCTGTTAGCTGCTTGCTAACTCAGAGCTGGAGTATTCTGGCAGTCATGCTATTAGTGTCATCGCAACTTCAAGTAAAGACAAGTCATTCTGCTGTACAGCATCCTCATGTTTTCCCCAGCTTTTCTTTTATGGTCTTTCTTCTCCATCCCTTTTGTTTCCTGCACAGTCAGTCTGACCATGGGACTGTGGAGTCCCAACAGCAACATTGTGGTACAAATGCAATGTGATATGGACTGTCTTTTCCTTTCAGTGGAATGGCAAAAGCTTCATCTTACTGATTATTCAATTAGTGTTTCTTCCTTTTATGTGAGGTAGGCTTGCAGGTCTAACTGTTAAACTTAGAGTGAAAGCATCTGGGCTGGCAAGAACCTCATGTGAGGCATGAGTGTATTGGAATGTAAAAATCTCAAAAGGCAGTGACCACATGTAAAGAGCTAAGTCCTGAGGTCTGGCTCCCACTCACTTTCCCTTTACCCCATCCTTGCACAGAAAATGTCTCCATTGTTGCGGTGTTGTGTGCGTTTGTTTTAAGATCATGGGCTGATTAAAAACTCAGCACCATCCTCAGGATTTGAGAAATCTTGACCCAGAAGTTTTCTTTCTCCTACACTGTTTTATGTAGCCTGTAAAAGCAAACTGTTGCATTGGTTTTTTTAATTGTTGTTGAAATTATCACTTTGTGTTGAAAAGGATTTTTAGCAATGCAGAGTGCTGTAGACTGACACTTGTCAGGGCAGGTCCAAAATGAGAGACAAAATCCTAGTATCTGGGGGCTGTAGCAGGCACTAGCTTGAACAGGCTGAGCTCTGCTTACTGGCTAGTTTTATTAGCTCTCCTGATAACACGGGGGCAGCTGAAGGCGTAACGTTTATGAAACATCTCCTTTGAATGGATAACAGTGTAACCCCCACAGCAGCAACTAAAAAGTTCACCAACTTCTTGAGGAGAGTGGACAAAGGTCTGAAATATACTGTAACTAAACAAGCGCTCTTAAGTACAAACCTAGTTAAATTGCAGAAATTTGCTCTAATTAATGCAGCTGTAATTAATACAGCTGCACTAGTGCTGTAATTAGTATCTTTTTCAACTATGACTTGTGCTATGGAAACAAAATACTGTGTAGTAGAATTTTGTTTACATTGGATGCTTTGATTTAGCAGTTGAGAATTTTTTTTTTTAGCTGATGATAGGAAGCTCTAATAGGAAGGAATCCAAAAGCCCTTTAAGCATCTTCTTAACTTAAAACACTGTTACTGGATCTGTTTCCTTCAATAGAACCACAGTTTTGATGCTTTCCTAGTTAGAGAACAGGTTAGCTAGAGTATTTGGATAGATAAAAAGTGTACCTGTTACATGCAGTCAGGAGGTAATCACAAGAGTGAACATGTACTGTGAATTTTTTTACTATGCTGGATGGCCAGAAAGGAGTAGGGCTAACTTGCCATGTACTTCATACAGAAACGTGGGGCTAGATTTGCTGGTTCTTTACCCTTTGCGACAGTTGAAGGATGCCCACTTAACATCCGCCCTTATTCTGTTCTGCAGTATCACCATGCCTGCATTTTGGTACTCTGGAGTCCTACAATGAATCACATGCCAAAATAAGCAAACAAGTAGAAGAATTGCAAGTTAAAATGCTGTACTACAAACCCTGGGAGTTTCAGGTTTGAACAGCTGTAATGGAATATTTTTCTATTTATGTTCTATGTCTTTTGCTGACACACCTAAGCATCAGATGTAGAATGCACACAGCATGTTAACTCTGTGTTGGTTGTGATGAGATGGCATTATACCCATACTGGTGTTAAAAAAAAAAAAGTATCAGTTTTCCTTTGTTTGCTTTTCCAGGCTCTTCCTGCCTCCAGGGGAGACCTCAGCCCCTGCTGTGCCCTGACAGTAGGGAGAAAGTGCTGTTCCTTTGTCTCCTAAAAGAAAAACTTACTCCTTAACCAGCCTTTTAGGTCATAAAGCATTTTTCTTCATCACCTACATTGTCCTAACACCACTTCTGCAGTGTTTGAGGTATTTGGCCCCAAATAATGTTTTCCTATTTAGACCATGTCTGTTGTTGAAGAAATTAGAGAACTTATGGTTGTGGTCGTGATCTGATAGTACATGGGGATATTTCTGATTTACTGTTTTGTCTAACTTGTATGGATATCAGTAGTATCTGAAAGAGGAACTTTGTACTTTGCTGCCATAAGATTTTAAAATAAGGAACTCTTTGTCATAGAACTCAACAAAAGTATTGACATACAATTTATAATTCTTATAATTATAATCTTTAATTATCTTATAATCTTTATAATTTTCTGTAGCCTGTGTAAGTACTCATATGAGGGCCCCCCTTTTTTTTCTTTTTTTTAATCCAAAGCATAAATGGAATTAGAAAATTGCCACAGATGCTCAGCTTCCTTACTTGCTATAATGAAATGGTTTGTTCTCATTTTTATTTGTTTTGGAAAAGATCTACCTGAGTACAGTTTAACATGATTTTCTGGATGTTGTAGTAACATTGCCAAAGCAGATTAAAGGATATTATAGAGACATCAGTGTAATGAAAAATTCAGTTTATTATTTTCTGGTGAATTGTTACTAATCACAGGAGTCATCTAGCATCTCCAGGTATGTTCTTGCTCATTTTGCATATATCTTTTAGATTCAACCAAGGTTCTAACTAAAAAACACAAGATGTTTTACTTTTTTTTTTCAGATGGCATTGGTCCATGCTTCATTTCTGATCAGATAGCACAATAATGATATGACTTGTTCTTCCATAAAAACCTGTAGAAGTGCACCAAACTTCTGCACATAATGAATCCATTCATGCAAAGAAAGCTAAGTGGCTTATTTACCACACTGGATTTGCAAGAATTTCTCCTTTCCTGTAGGCAACTTCAGAATTTTGCTGCCACTGAGGACAAAACCCTGTATCCTGCTCACCTAATGAGCAAGGTACAGGATAGATACTTAGAAAATACTCATCTTTATTTTTAGGTTAACAGGTAAATGTTTGCATAGTGAAATGAAAGAAGAGCAAATGTTCTTTGCTGTTATTACTTGCTGAATTCCTGTGATGGCTACAAAACACTAAGCACTGCCAGTACATCCTGGAAGACATAGGAGGTATGACTTAGGTTGAGGAGAAAACACGTACAGTCAGTGTCACATTGTGTACTGGGTGCCCAAGGTTACAGTCAGAACGGATAGTAAAGCCTAGAGGACAGCGGTTCAGGTATTTACTGGTATGGATGGGCTCAATTCAGTAACCTAAACATAGATGTACAGTGGTATTTGAGGCATGCTACAGAATCTTGGACAATCTTCATGGGTGGGTAGGTGCCATACAGGCTTGCAGGAGACCTGCTCCGTGCCCTTTTGGACAGGCAGCTGTGAGTTAGTATGGGTATTCTAGTGAATATGACGCTAGAGAGCTAAATCTAGTGACTTGTCTATGTCCTATGTTTATGACAAGTGGTTTGTACCCTAGATATTGACTTAAACATAAGTTAAATCACTCTCTAGGCTCCACTGATTGTATTGACTAGATCTGCATCTATTATAATGGTAGCATAGACAACTAGTACCTCTATAGACAATTAAATGGAAGCATCTTACTCCCTGTACAACCTCTGTTCTACAGAGCAATGTACAGAGTGGGAAGTATTGAGATGGAAACATTTGCACTGGCACGTGTAATATTTTAATTTATACGTGGTATATACATGGTCTTAATAATGCATTGGAAGTTGAGAAGAGGTGGGTAGTCATTGAAATTAGTGAAGAAGGACTTCATGGGTAGAAATAGAGAGAAATAGGGAGATGTTTGGATACAGCCTCCATGTGGTGGACCCAAGAGAGTGAGAACATAGAGAAGGTTTCCTGTATACTGACTGAGGGTCAGTGACCAGGGTGTAGTTAACTCTGTTAACACAGTAACTTCTGAATAGGAACAGATTAAAATAGAAATAAAAGAAAACAAAACCTGATCACTCTGTCCTTACAGGGGCATTCTTTTTCATTTTGGTGACTTCCTGGTTTGAATAGTTTCCGCAGAGTTCCTTGCTGCTCTAGGGAAAACCTCTGTCTTGATGTGACCTCTGATGCTCACCTAGCTTCCTCCTTCCTTCTTTCCTTCCTTCTTGTCTTTTACTTTTGGTTGTCCTATGGCCTGTAAGGTTTTCCCTAGGTTAGCAAGACCCATTGCTTCTGAGGAAGGAATACCTTTCCTTTCCCACCAGTGACTTCCACACTTATATCGTGCTGCAATTGGGAGCAGGCAGGCAGAGACCCTCCCTTTCTGCAGCCCCCCCTCACAGAACACAACAGCTTTGTAACGTCCTCCCATGGGAAACTGAATAAATAAAATGAATACCATTCATCCCAGGCTTAATGGGGGTGAAGAAGGAAACGGAGGAAGCAATGGAGAGTAGTCGTGGTGCTTTATGGAAAAGTGTAGCAAGAATCATTAGACAGGAGCCTGGCACTGAAGTAGCAGGAGGAGAGTAGATGGTGTGAATCAGGATGTTGTGTTGAATGTGAACAGTTGAAAGTCATAAACAGGCCAAGGGGGATGGAGGCTAAGACAAAGCCTCAAATTTGAAGGAATTGCTGGAGACTTCAATGAGAGAAAACCAGTAAAAAGGACAGCCATAAAATTGCTTGGAACAGCAGATGAAATGAGAGGAGTGAAACAGCTTTTTACTGTTGAATTTACCTTAGAAATTATGAGAAGGAATATGGGAAGCAGCTAAGAAGGTAGATTAGGATCAAAGGTGGGATTTTGGAGAAGGTAGGAAGTCCCAGCAGACTGGCACTTTAAGTGCAGCTCCTCTGGCGATATTGAATCAGTGTGCTAATTCCTTCACTTAGTTGGCAGCAAAGTTACTAGATTTAGGATTGTATTTCTTAACCATTTATTAACAAAAGCCTGTTTCTGCGAGTACCAATGGCTCTTGTTGAAGTCAGTGTCTCAGGGGACTAGGCCCAGCAAGGAGGAGGGAAAGGCATCTTTCTGCTCTGACAGAGTTGCCCTCAAGTCAGGGATGAATAGCACAACCCTTGGAGCTGTATTAAGAGCTAAAGAAAGGAGGAATTTTTTTTTTTTTTTCTGGCTACACTGTTTGTTTTATCCTTCGTTGCATCTGGTATGGAAGGGGATTTCTCTCTCCTAAAACATTTTGTAATTGTAGGGTTTTGAACAGATAAGTAATTTGTTTAATTTATGTTTGCGTGCCTCACTGAAAGCAGTTGTAACCTTCTTCACACTGTGGATCAATTCTGAGCAAATCAACAATGAGTGTTGCTATTATGAGAGCAAGGTTTTAGTCAAAGGAAGCAGTAAGTCACTTTTTGACTATAGCAGTCCCATTAACTGTACTGCAGTGCTGTAGTACAGTGCACAAATGTAAAATGGAGTGCAATGAGATAGGAATAAAATCAAGATAATTTTCAGTTCGATATGCTGAGGAACATTTGGTGTGCAAATGTGCCAAGAAGCCTAGCTGGCTATGGCCTGTGATTTCAGAAAAGAGCAGTGATTTCAGATGCATCAGCTTTTATGATTCATTAAAGCCTGTCCCTGCTCCTGTATCTCAAGATGGACACCCAGAGCCACCAGTCACTTGGGAACATTATCCCAACGCATTAGGCGTTATCCCTTGATTCTGAGTCCAGGGTCGCAGAGGTTGTCTGCAGCCTGGCAATTCACAATAGAAATAGAAAAACTAGGTCAGAAAAATGCTTAAGGGATTACTATTTCATGAGATTGAGGCCTTGGTATTGTCAAATGATTTATGGTTGGAAGTTCTTCTTTGTTTTCCTTGTCTGTGGCAGATGATTTCTAGAAAGATCAATCAATTGCAAGCCCAGGCGGCATGGGAGTAAGAAGTAATAAATATGGAAAATGTACTCTCTTAAGCCAGGGTTATGTGGAATCAGCCAAAACTTCTGTGTTTTGACTACCCTTGGAAGGTTTTATTTCATAAACTTTGTGAGTTGAGAAACACTAGTTACATTAGAAGACCCTGATTGGAAGGGGTAACACACAGCCTAGGACGAGCAAAAGTCCTGAGGAGTTGTCAGCATGGAGGAAGACACCTACGGCTCATATCTGGGCTCTCCCATTTAGTCAATGCAGAGAAGGCACCTGTGGGATTGATGCATTTCATGTAAAATGGGGAAGAAGAGGAAAAAAGATTGAATTAATTGGTCTTTCAAAGTACCTCTTTATTGCCACTGAATTTAAAAGGTATCTTAGAATAACTTATGTATAGCTGTCACTCCCTGGTCTGACATTTAGCAAGACACATTCCAAAATCTGGGAGCCAAAAAGCTTGGTCAAGAACATCTGCTGCTGATTTTTGGCTAGATTTAAAAAAAAAAAAAAGGGGGGGCAGGGGGGGAGCCTGAACTATTCAACTCCTTTGATTTCTTCTGCATCAAAAAGCATATGCACAGGTATGCTCTATACCGGGGTCCTCAAACTACAGCCCATAGGCTGGATACAGCCTGTCAGGGTCCTCAAAGCGGCCCACAGGTATTTACAGAACTCCCCACCCCCCCCACCTCTGGGGGGAAACCCAGCAGTCGCAGATGACTTCCTGCCACTTAATCCACGCCCCGGCCAGAGCCTGGGTGCGGCAAAGTTCCTTCAGTCCCTTCTGG
>JAVSBS010013053.1:0-27662 GCA_033124195.1 Coracias cyanogaster | reverse complement strand
CTGTAGTCCGGCCCCTGACAGTGTCTGAGGGACAGTGAACTGGCCCCATGTTTAAAAAGTTTGAGGACCCCTGCTCTGTACCTTGGTTGCAGGAAAAGAACATTAAAATGAGGCAAAATATACAAATATTAACAGATTTATTACAAACAAGAAATTCTGAAGCTTTCCAGAGTCTTTGCTGAATACTGTCAGCTTCAATGTGAGCAGCATCGAAACACCTGGAACATCATTTAACGTTGTTAAAATAGTAGCTAGAGAGTCCACAAAAATCTGGGCTTCGTAGCGCAAACACAGGCAAAAGAGACCTTTCTCAAAGAATTTACATTAGACATACATTTCTCAGACAGAATAATAGAATCTTCAGAAAATGGTGTGCCACAGAAAGCTGCAGGAGAGATTAGACAGCTAGAACAGTGCAATAAAAAGAATTTATTTAAAAATCTGATTTTTATGAATCGATCACTCCTCTGACTGTCAAGACAGGCAAAGAAAACAAAATAAAGGGTCCTGACCAGCTTAGCCCGGAGGATGCTTCTTGGTACCAAGTTTGAGTGGGCATAGATAAGATATAACACTAACAATTGAGAGATTTCTCAGGATCTTTAAAAGCAGTTGTGCAGTTTTATCTATAACATCACTGACATGACTCATAAGCCCTGTTTTGGGATCTAGGATCTAGCTTAAGATAAGAACTTTTTCTTGTGTTTCAAGATTTAATAAAATATAGTTTAACGATAACACAGGAGAAATCATCCTCAGTTGAAGTCTTGTAATTACTCATGTTAAATGGATTTAAGGGCACTTAACAGTCTTTATGGAATTTCTGTTATTTAGGGGTCAAAGGTAGGAAAAAATGTCAGAAGTCACATGTAACTTGGAAATTATTTTCAGGAGACAGTATGTAGTGATGGCAGTGTTGAATGTCCCTATGCTTAGTATAATTGCTCAAGGCAGTTATCAGTAAACCCACACAGATTATGTCTCTTTTGTGATATTGTGTGTAATTTAATATTGATACAGATGTATATTTACTTATGTTAGCTCCCTATCCTAGAGTTAAATATACTATACTCCTCACGAACAGTAAAGATTAAAGAAAGATTCTGTTGCATATTTATGAAGTTCTGTGGATTAAAAACAAAATTTAATGCTCATGATTCCCATATATGCTAAGGTATGTTTTTATCCACCCCCTGCTATACAGCAAAGAAAGATGATCTTAAGTGGAGGTGAAGGCAAATAAGTAAGCACTTGGTTAACTGTTTTAACACTGGCGGCTTCGTCTACCAGGGACAAACTTAAATTGGAGAATATGTGTCAGAAGATACAATTTGGTTTTGGAAGACCTTGCAGGATCATAGAAATATTATATTGAAAGGGACCTCTGGCAGTCTGTAGTCCAGTCTCCTGCTCAAAGTCAGATTAACTTCAAAGCTGTAGCAGGTTGCTCATGGCCTTGTGCAGTTCAGATAAAAAAAAAATCTGTAAGGCTGGAGAATCCACAGCCTCTTTGGACAACCTGTGCAAGGGCTTACCATCTACATTTCTCTGCTGATTGACACAGAAGTTGTATATCTTTTTTTAAGCTAATCCATTACTATCAAGACTAGAAGCAGGCCCTTGGCAACTTTCTAACCTTGCTTGTTAGCCAGTAAATGACCTAAGGAGCATTTAGGTCAGCCATGCAGAATAACCTATGATAAATGTATTAATCCACAAACTGTGAATTATTGCAGACCACTTAGCCCAGAGATTGTGGCTGCTTTTTTGGCAATACTTCTTTGTTTGGGATGTAGGAAATACCTACAATGTAGTAGGCTGATGGCTAGAACATGCAACCTAAGGGAATAGTCTCTGAACTGTTAATACCCTTTAAAAATTGTTTTGCTTGACGAAGCTCTTTGTAGGGGTTTGTTGATTTAGTTCCTTGGCAGGAAAAGCCTAAGTAAGGAGAGCTTGTTCATGCTTTCACAAACTGCTTTTTCTTGGGAAAATACTGATTCAATGGAACCACAGCATCTGGGGCAATACAGTAGTTTTAGCACCACTTTCCTCAGGAAAGACTTTTCAAGTCTTTTTCAGAGCAGACTGGTGAGGAGCCAGGACGTTCCTCGGAAGTGGTGGCTACAGCTGAGATGAATAACCCTCTGGAGGTGTCTGTCTCATCTGTGAACTGCAGCAAGATCAGATGCAGATCTTAGATGAGATCCTTAATTTCTGCAGGGCTGCAGTCAGAGGTGAAGTTCTTCTGTCATACTTTACAATGATTAGTTTCAGTTCCTTTAATCTTTTGTAGATATAAATGGCATTTTCCACCATTTATAGTGGAAAGGAAAGAAACTGTGATACATTGAGCATGTTAAAAATCATATGTTGTCATGTTGCCCTCCCTAGGGAGGGCATGGCTGGATTTGGTTGCACTTTTGTGCCATTCACCTAGCAAACAATTGTTAAGGAGCTTTGTGAGCAGTTCTGGTCTCTGTTACTTACTGAGGTAGAATAAATTCTGCTCTATGAGCATATCTTTCCTGTAGCAGAGTTTTGCCTATTGTTGTCCTTCTGTGTTTAGTCCAGTCAGTGGTTAGATGCACAGAGGCCTCTTTTCTCTCAAGTTAAACTTGCACACTTTCTAGTAATCTGTGAGGTTTTACATATGTATGTTCTCAAATGAGACAGTGGCTTTGTACATAGGCAACTAAGCTGGATTCCTGCCTAGGACTGTTTAAATGCAATCCACAGTAATGAGAGATTGAATATGATTTTGTAGGGATGAAGAATAGCATCATGTAACTGTGCTCTCATGAATAAAGCCAGTTAGATTTTTTTTTTTTCATGTAAAACAAACATCTCATAGCCTGAGTGAGCTCAAGTGCTATTTAAAATTCATTCTTGGGCTTCCGTGATCTTGCTGGCCTTTTAGTCCTGCCACCCCTGATAGCAAATAGGGTGAAAAGACAGATTCTCTATGAAAATGAGATTCTTGTCTATGATTTCAGCTTTCCTTAGTGAAAAAGACACAGAACTGAAGTGAAAAGGAGATGTTTTACATTAGTATGGACTTCTTATATTGCTTTCTACAGCCTTGGTAGAGCTAGGCATGTGGACAATATACTTGTTTTCTGATCTTCACTCTTCCATCTCCTCCAAACCAGAGATTCTGTAAGAATAGCTTCAAAGTCAAGAGGATTTGGAGCTAAACCACAGAATCAATATGAAAGTATTTGTAGATATGTATGCAAACAATTATTTTGTTAGCACAGAATTAGAGCAACTAATTCTCAGAGTTACATCTTTTATTAACCCAGCCTGCTGTCTTGGGAGTGTCCATCTTTCATCAAACTTTTGCAGTGCAGTTATGTCCTTTTTAGAAACCATTTGTTCATTAGTGCAGCAGTAATCATGGAAATAGGTCACAGCCTCTTTGGAGTTGTTAGGTCCCCACAGAGAACGGCACTTAAATATCAATAGCGTAACCAGGAAAACTCGGCAGTTATTTCCCTGTTTTCTGCAATTCAATGAGGAGTTGTTCGATGCAGACCCCATTGCACTCCAGATGAATGGCGGTGATTGTGAGAAAATGATCTCCTATTAATGCAAGATGTCACACTGAGAACAAAGACTAGTTCTTACCATGATGGGATGAGCTCACTGTAATCCCCAATTTGGGAGAATTTGATGCTTGTCCAGGTGCCAATTTTTCCATATATGCCATACCAGAAAAAAATGTTTAAAAAATGTTGAACAGGGCAGTGTTAACCTGACTTGTGGCTCATGAATCTCAAGGTCATATTGGGTAAGATGTCATATAATTACCATTTCTTCTGCTATTTCCCAAGAAACTACCCCCACATCAACAATTTAAGCTTTTTAGGATGCTAAGAAAAGAACTTGTATTAGATTTACCACTGCAAGTAAAGAGGTGTTGATCTGTTTTTGAAATCTCCAAACTATTTCAGTTTATGCTTGCATAAATGTCTAAAATGCCTCCATTTAATTCAAACTAGCATTGTCTCCAGGTTTTCAGCACCTCAGAACTTTATATTCCCATCCTAGGATTTTGGTGCATGGTCAGTGAAAACCCTAGGAGGACTCACAGTGCCTTCCCAATACATAATTCCTTTGTTTGCAGTGCCTGCTCCTCAGAATGGGAAGGACCAGAACATAATGACTGTGCTGTCTAATGAACTACTGTGAATCCTATAACTGGACAATTGTACAATCTGATTAATTTACAGTTTAATTTATTTAAAAAAGTCCAAACAAAAAATCTCAACCAATGTTACTATAGCTGAGAGATTTAGAAATCGTGAGATATGTGGTAGGATTTCAAAACTAACTAATCTATTAAGCATACCCTTTTTTTTTTTTTTTTTTTCTGTGGTTTGGTTAGTATTTCATGTTGCCTTCTCTATTCCATTAAGATGCCCATTCTCTTGGTCCAGTGTCTATTTGGCATATAACTGTCTTTTGTTCAAGATCCTTAAGAAGGCATTTGGAAAGTCATGCAGCAAGTTCTGATTAGAACAAGATGTGTACTGCTCATTGCCTTAACAGCCCATCACACCAAGTGTTTTCCCTCATGATCTGATGTGGATAACAAACAGAGGAAAGTCTAGTGGGTGCTAGCCCTGGTGTCTTGCACAAGGTTGTCCTCGCTTTTCACCGTGCAGAATCCTTTCTTTGGGGAAAGCAAGGGGAGTGCAGAAACATTTCTTATGCACTCCATCCCACCAGAATAAAATGTGAACATTGCATGAGTAATAGGATCAAAGGTCATTAAAAACCTAAAAGAAATAGCATAAAATTAGAAGGGTATTGAGAAGACTTTTATCTAAGTTTGTGTACAAGGTCTCAAGAGACTAGAAAATTAACTCCCTGAAGACAAAAGAAATAGAATATTCAAAATAGTGCTGGAGTTGCCAGACTCACATTCTTTGGGGAATAGAAGTTTTTATTCTTTATGCTGCTTTGTAAGGACTAAAAACCCCCCAAATTTCTCATATCAGTCATGAGTTTATTTTAGTGTATGTACACTATAATGTAAATTAGAAGCAGATTGATTAGCAAAGATACTAGATTTGTAAGAGAACTAGGTTGACATGCCAGAAAATGTAACCATTAAGATAAAAACAAAAGTAACATTCCTTATACCAAACAGAAGCCTGTAAAATTCCAGTCTAGGTTTGGAAAAAAAAAAAAATCAAAGGTGGTGTCACCGACGGTTGAGAGGCACTTCATTGGAAAGATGGGGCACATTTTGGATATAGCAATATAGATTCAGAAGCAGAGAAACAGCAAAGATATAAAAGAAATCTAGTATTTTCCTGAAATTTAATGGCTACTTCAAGTTATGATCTGTTTGTGTTAGCAAAGGTGTGTGGCTAATGAAATTCTATCACGAGTCTGGCTACTAACTTCTGGAATATGTTTTTGCTTACCCTAGACACTATTCTTTATTTTTCCTACCATTCATTAACCATGGATGCAGACTCTTTGTGGGTTATTGTCACACTGTATCTCTGGAACTTTTCTGAAGATTTTATAATTATCACCTTTAATTAGTACTGCTGGAAAGGTTGTCAAAAACCGTGTATTTGTCATCACCACAGTAACAAGGAAACAATGAAATTGTGCAGTGTTGCTAGTCATCATATCTCTTCCATCGATGCACTCCTGTTCTTCTCAGGTCACATGAAAGGAATGTGGCAACAGTAGTGGTATCTGCATGTAGTTGTGATGCCTGGCAATGTAGCAATACCTCAATAGCTGTGTAAAATATGAGCAAAAATTGCAGCACTCTTCCAGCACTTCTTCCCTCCTGCCCCTCCACTTCCCAGCATGCTACAAAGCTTCAGGTCATAAACATAGCTTGCTGGCAGCCAGATCTCTTAGCAGCAGTAGGGCCTGGTGTTTTATCAACTAATGAAATCCTTCTGATTTCATACTATGCCTGTGAGCTCTTCTGGGTCACTTCTACTTTGACTACTGCTTCTCAAATTCAGAGCATGTCAGAAGCCTAACTGCGAATATAGAGGGCTCTTCTAAAAAAAAATAGCAACTTAAGCAACGCTGTGAACTCGTACTAATTACATTTCTATCATTCATCAACAGTAGGCTTTTGTGTTAGTCCTAATGTGAAAGTGGTGTTATTTTAGTGCTCTTCTGTAGAAGGTACTCATTGACTAAAGTGCTTGAAATCAGCCTTTTATGTTGTTTTCCTGAAGCTGTTGTAGTCTAAGAAGAAATGAGAGACATGTAAGCCACAGCAAGGAAGAACTGGTTACTTGCACTACAAAATTGAAGGCCAAGCACAATTTAAATGCAGAAGTAGGTAAATTACTGTGCTGCATTCAGAGCTGATGGATGAAGTGGCTTAAGTTACGTGTAAGTAAGTGGATCTGACTGAGTCTGAAGGAGCAGCAATGATATCCTGAAAAAGAGGTCCTAATTAGAGCAGTGTCAGTGATGCTAGGACAGTTTTAAGTACCAACCATGGAGAAGATTAGCTTAGACAACAATATGTAGAAGTTACATACAGCTGCTAGGAGACAGCTACTTAACAGTCATATTTATGTTAGTTGCTTTTATTGCTGAAATCCTCCTTCTTGTTTTTCTTTGGAGAGCTCCATCCCTGGTCTGATGCTGCATACATGGTGTAGAGAAGATGCCAATTCCTGTACATTCTCTGTGCATCATCAGTCTTGTCTGATGGCTAACTTTCCTCTCCATGCACACAGGACATGGGGAGGGCTGCTGCTCTGCTTTCAGACATTTCCTGGGCAGCAGAAAAGCACAACGTACTACTTCTCTCCTGTGTTTTCCTTTGGTGAAGGCAACATAGGCATGGTAGATACTGGAATAGGCTGCCCAGGGAGGTGTCTGAGTCACCATCCCTGGATGTGTTTAAGGGTCATTTAGATGTGGTGTTGGGGGATATGGTTTAGGGGAAAACTTTGTAGAGTAGGATTGATGGTTGGACTCGATGATCCCAAAGGTCTTTTCCAACCTGAATGATTCTGTGATTCTAACCTTGCAGAACATCTCAGCACGTTCTGTAATTTATGATAAAAAACAAGTCAGCGTACAAGATAGTAGATAAGATTGTTTTTTTAAGTACAGGGAAGTATTTTTTCCACACACAGTCTTAAGTATGAAAGAGCCAGTGATGGAAAAGTTACATTGTGGTGTTGCTCAATGAGAGCTCAAAGAGCATGAGACTGCCAAGATTATGCTGTCAATACTTTTATGTTGATTGTGTGACCCTAATAGGTGGTTTCAAGGCTTTGTACACACAAAGGCCCTCTGAGGTGCTGATTTTCTACCTTATGCAATTTTTTCCTTGCTTTTCTCTACTTTGTCATTCACTAATAATAGTATATGGGGCTCAGTAAAGTAGTTCTTGTCTTTGTTTAAGTATGCCAGGTCAGACATCAGCATTGTTTCTGCCCCAGTGCCCTTGTGGTTCTAGTTTGTGCAGGACTACTTGCAACTCATGTGTACATTAGTTGTTAATACAACTAATTTTATCCACTTCATTGCTCGACTAAGTTCTGCTGCCTCATGACACCAGCACTTGATTAAAGTGAGAGTTGTTCATACTGGGGCAAGGAGCACTGAAGAGGTGATTCTGTCCCAGAAAAACATGCTTAACCACGGGTCACTGATGCGTTTCATTCATTTAGCAAGCTTTTGTTTTGGATGGGTTTGGGCAATGGAGAGAGTGCTTCAACTGCTCTTCAGTTTTGACAGCAAAGATAACAATAACCTTGGCAACTAAGGGTGCTGAAATACCACTTAATCCGTACTCGTAAGTCAATAGGATTTTGCCTAAGTAATAAATTATCAAACCTCCAGCATATGAGTGAAGAAACTGTGAACAAATAGAGTGCTGTGGTTCAGATAGAGTATTCATGCAGCAATTAGCTGTGTGGCTGAACAACTGAAATAAATTTGGACAGGAATTTTCCAGCAAGGGTTTCTTTTATCAGAAAATGCTGATTCGCAGAAATCAAAACTGTGCGAGAAGATTAATTTTTGAAGTCTCCCATTTCTAAACAAAACAAATAATTGCCTGTCTTTGAAATTTTCTTAAAAAAAAAAAAAAGCTTAGCAGAAAAATCTTCTTAGGTAAAAGTCACTTAATCTAGCAATTTTGTGTAACAGTGTTTTGGTACAAGCAACTGCCTGGCAGACTCCTACTTTTTCTTGGTGTGTAGTGTTCAGCTGGATGAGCCAGTGGGTCTGAGTTGTTTCATGACTGCATGAGTGCCAGGTCCAGGGTGAGGGAGGAGGAGGAAGAGGAGATGGAGTCGAGTTGCCCCTTCTGGCTGCAGCCTCCCCTTATGCTGGATGAAGTAGAAGTTGAAATCATGCCTTCAGTTACGGTTTTGCTCTGAATCACCTCTGGAAGACTTTCTCCCTCTTTCCACTTATTAAAGGGTTTAGGAGGCTAAAGTCATCATTCCTGAATATCCTCCCATGTTTGTTACAAAGATTGTAGTCACTGTTTATCTATTATGAATGATCAGTCTGTAGGTTTTCAGCCAGTCATAGGGAATCAAGCATTGTTTGTTGACGTATATTTGTGAGGCTGATGGAGATAGGTTGTTTTTGATACAAAAGACAGAATTTTGAAGTAAAAACAAGTATGTTAAAAGGCTGGAAAAAAGACATGTTTTTATTTTTAGGGCTGAGGTAACAAGGGACTTTGTCGCGGTTGGATTGCAGACATTCGTACCACCTCCCAAAGAGAAAGGGGATCGAGGGCAGAGCGAGATACTTCCCATCAAGCTCGTAGGCAATTGTAGAGACTGATGAGTATTTAATTTATTACCAAATGTATATTCGCATAAAAACCGTATCTACCCTATAGAAATATTATGATACGCCATGCCCACCCACTCACTCCCCCACCCTGAGGTGAACTAGAAAACCATCAAGGTGATAGGGCAAGAAAGAACCTAATTGCGTCAAAATATGACCTATATGTGAATGGTGTGGTGTGGGTGCGTGTGTGTATATATTGATTTTATACCCCTTTTCTGGCATGTGGCAATGGTCCCGGTGAGGTCTGGCAGTGCACGGCTCAGGGGTCGCTGGCGGGTGGTGCCTTCATTGGCAGCGACAACAACGGGGCTCGGCTTGGCTCAGTGTTCCGATTTGGCGCAGTTCCAACAGCGGGCAGCGGTGGCATGTGGAGGTGTTGGCTCGCAGCGGCAGCGATTGCTCAACTCTCAGCAATGATTGTGCAACTCTCAGCTGGCGGTGGCTTTCGGCAGCACGCACACTTTTGGCAGTGTGGCAGCCCCGCACGCTTTTCGGCAGCGCGGCGACACAAGCCCGCCCAGCAGGAGTGATCCTCCTGAGTGACCAGCAGTGTGCACGCATGGAGAGAGAGAGGAGACATGGAGACTGTATGTGACCACAGCAGGGGAACATGGCCTGGTGACTCTCTGAGGCAGTGACTATGGTGATGTGTCCTTCAGCATCGTGCAGGAGGGAAAAAGGGTAGAAACCGACAGGTATACGCATGCACACGCATCACTCCACACCATTCACACGTAAGTTATATTTTGATATAATTGAATTCTTGTTTTGCTCTATCCTCCCTGTTGTTTCTAATTCTCCTTAGGGAAGAGGAAGTGAGTGAGTGGGCATGGTGTCCTTTGATACCGTAATATCTCCATAGAGTAAATATGGTTTTATTTGAATATATTTGGTAATAAACTTGTTGAATACTCATTGGTCTTCGTAACTGCCTGTGAGCTTGGTGGGAAGGTATCTCGCTTTGCCCTTGATCCCCTCTCCCTTCAGGAGGCAGGTCGGACACTTGTGCCCTGACCGCGACATTTTGGCGTAGTCGTCAGGATCTGATTAGTGATACTCCCTAACCACACTTGTGCGCGTAAGTAATAATCAAGATGAGCTTAGAGCCTGTGGCTGAATCATGAACCACCTCAGTCACCCCCCCTTCTCCTAAGAAACAGGAGAAGTCATGGGGTGATTAGACAGTGGTGAACAGAGACAGACAAAATAAGTCTGTTAGGACTGGATGCTCTCATGTGCCGAGCATGGAGAAATGAAAACAGCCGTTGCTGGAATTTTGGCACACGGGCACCTAAGATAAGATTGCTACAGCAAGCTTCGTGTCTGCCACAAAGCAAAATAACCAAGGTCAAACAATATTCCATCCCAGCTGCTGCCAGCGTTGGTATTAGAGAAGTAATTGATGAGCTAAAGAAAAAGGGAGTAATTGTACCCTGTCATCTGCCATTTAATTCTCCAATTTGGCCTGTCCGGAAACCAACTGGATACTTCATGCCGAATAAAGCAGGAGACATCCTGGACCAGTATCAGGTTTGACCAACCTGCTACTGATCTCCAAAGGGGCTACCTTGCGACCATTGTGGACTTGGTCACCCCACAGTCTAAGCAATGCGCTCTATAACAATGTCTCCTAACACTTGTGCTTTTAGGTTGTTGTTTGTAAATATTGTCAATAGATTGGTATAGGGGCAAAATGAGAACCAAGTAGGACATAACATATCCATATGTTCATCTATGCAAAAACACTAAGTGATTGCTGTCTTAAGCCACGGGGTGAGATGTGGGGGTCCGACCCCCACACATTACAGACTTCTGCCTTATTAAAACAGCAAACAAAGAACCACAGCCCCCATGATGCCAAGGTTCTGTTGGAAGCTGGAAGTCGTAGAGATGCGGCAAGGTATTAAAAACTCAAAAGAAAACAAAACCTCTCTCTTTTCGCTGTGTCATCCAGAGAGACACATTGCTGCCACCAGCATTTGGAAATGTGTTCAGGTCTGTGGAAAGTAGCCAGGCTTGCTGTGTTGAGGTGCAGGGCCACCTTAAGACAGAACCATCTGGCTGATGGAAAATTGCTATATCTGGAGAACATCTTGCACCAGGTTTGAGCAAGCATGAGTGGTGAGCAACTTGTCCAAAGCACAGGACAGATGTGGAGGTTTTGTGTTGAACACTGGTATAAGGCCCGGCCTCTTTCAGGAAGAATTTGCATCTTTGATATAGAATCATAGAATCATCCAGGTTGGAAAAGACCCTTGGGATCATCAAGTCCAACCATCAACCCTACTCTACAAGTTCTCCCCTAAATCGTATCCCCCAACACCACATCTAAATGACCATTAAACACATCCAGGGATGGTGACTCAGCCACCTCCCTGGGCAGCCCATTCCAGTATCTGACTACTCTTTCCAAGAAAAATTTTTTCCTAATGTCCAGTCTAAACCTACCCTGTTGCAGCTTGGAGCCATTCCCTCTTGTTCTCTTGCTAATTACCTGTGAGAAGAGACCAGCACCAACCTCTCTACAACGTCCTTTCAGGTAGTTGTAGAAGAGTGATGAGGTCTCCCCTTAGCCTCCTCTTCCTCAAACTAAACAGTCCCAACTCATTCAATCACTATTCTTAAGGTTTATTCCTAAGACCCTTCACCAACTTCATTACCCTCCTCTGCACTCGCTCCAGCACCTCGATATCTGTCTTGTATTGAGGTGCCCAAAACTGGACACAGTACTCAAGGTGTGGCCTCACCCGTGCTGAGTACAGGGACACAATCACCTCCCTACTCCTGCTGGTCACACTGTTTCTGATACAGGCCAGGATGCCATTGGCTTTCTTGGCCACCTGGGCACACTGCTGGCTCACATTCAGCCGCTTGTCAATTAGAACCTCCAGGTCCTTTTCCACCAGACAGCTTTCCAGCCACACTTCTCCAAGCCTGTAGCATTGCATGGGGTTGTTGTGGCCCAAGTGCAGGACTTGGCATTTGGCCTTGTTGGTGCTGTTAATGTTGGCCTATCGATCTAATCTATCCAAGTCTCTCTGTAGAGCCTCCCTATCCTCATGCAGATCAACACTCCTGCTTAACTTGGTGTTATCTGCAAACTTACTGATGATACACTCTATGTCCTTATCAAGACCATCAATAAAGATGTTAAACAGAAATGGTCTCAGCACTGAGCCCTGAGGAACACCACTTGTGACTGGCTGGCAGCTTGCAGAAGATGCATGTGTGAATTGTTATTATTATTCGCTAGCCTTAGGATATTTAGTGTATTTATCAATGGCAATTCCAAATTTGTTATATCTGTCACCTTAAATTATCTTTTGAACTTTGTGAAACTGACTCAGTGAAAGCCCTTGGTAGGGCTCTGAAACAGCACCTGTCTTAGTGATTAGTAGAGCTCTGAATCAGGCAAATGTTGCCTCTGATAGGTGGCTGCACACATAACCCTTTTGAACATAAACTGTCAACCAAGTCTGGGACTAGGACTGGATCCAGCCACACCTAGTCTCCTCTTTTAGGTGTCTAGATAGCAAGGGCATCCTTTCTGAACCTCATGACTCAATGGCAGGGCCTTTCCCCCGCCTCCTTGCAGATTAATACTTGTAATGCCCCAAGGTCCTCTGTAGAGCCCCATTCCTTTGGCATTTCTGCTGTGTATATATACACCATATATATGTTACCATTACTGTTCCTGTCATGTTATCTTGACAGGTATTTTCAAGGCTAGAGAACAAGATGTTTTGTCTTTGTCACTGTTCTACACTAGTCCTGCCTGTGAAGCTAGTCCATCTGCTGACTCCTGTTAGTGTGTTCATATACATTCTCATTTTATTCCACTTTTTGTCTTTTCAGTATCTAGTAGGAATGTAGCACAGCCGAGCAGAGCATATTTAACCTTGTAATGCTTTGCTGTATTAGTTTGGCAAGCTCAGTGGGAATATAAGCAGTCCAATATTCATATGAATGGTTTGCCTCCTGCAGGAAAATCCATAAAAACTTAGCTAAATGTTCTCAGAAGTCAGAGAAATAAAGCTGGGATCTTAGAGTGGCTAACTGGATCTTGTGCTATGCCTGTGGATTTCCAACAACCGAGAAAAGCATCAGAAGTGCTTTTGTGTGTTTTGGATTTTCCTGTTATTTGTCCTGGGATCCCTTTCTTGGCATGAGTTTTTCTTAAGAAACAGGATCTGGATGCTTTAGGGAAGAATAATTGCTACTACGTAAGTCTGACTCTGTCTTTTCCATTTATTGTGCATTGAAGGCTGTCAAGAAAGGATTTATCACTTTAAAGGGCTATGCAATTAGAGATGAAGGAATAATTTCATTTTATAGAAGTTAAAAATAATTTGTGGAGATCATAGGATTCTCAAGGATGATTTAATGCTGTCATGACAGATTAAAAAAAGTAAAAAAAAAAAAAAAAAAAGGCTGGAGAAGTTTACTGAAATGGAAATCTTCAAAACCTGTTAGGGGAACCTTTCCAATTGTACTATCCATATTCTGCATGCCCTTGGTGCTCACTTCCAAGATGAGTCAGTGATGGAAGGGAGGACTGGAAGTGGTCTCTTGCACTCTGTCCTCTGTCCAGGTGGGGGCTCCTCACTCTCGGGTTGATTTGGCTGGTGCCCGTGCTGCTGCCTGCACATTGCTGGATGCCCAGAGGTTGTAATTTGTCTTTCTAGGAGAGCCAGCCAAGGCCACAGTAGTCCTCCTCCACGCCCTTGAAGTTTTGGTGGGCAGGAAGGTTAACTTTGCTGGCCAACCACAGATGGGTATGATTGCTCTGTGTGCAGTTACTTTGGCTTCCTACTAGTGTAACTGTCAGGTTTGAAGCTGTGTGAGTCCTGCCCTTGCCACCCAAGGGTGTGCTTTGCTCCTGACCAGTGTGTGTTCAGTGCCTGTGTTACACTTGTGTTTGCATGGAAAGCTCCAAAAGTGTGAGCATTTTATATCCTTGCTGAATGGAATTCTGTTCTGTTTTATCCTTGTATGAGCTGTAGTGTTACTTTGTGCAATCATGACTTAGTTTAAACAAGTCCCTGAATCCTTAGGGCTGTCTACAGGAGTACCTCAAGCAAGGTGCTTCAGCAAAGGGCATCTAGAACTCTGTAGCATCCCTCATCCAAGTGTACCATTGCATTGGATATGTTTGCACTTACAGCAGGAACCTCAGCTTGAAAAGAGACCTTTAGGGAAAGGCAACAAATAAGAAGGCAGAGGTGTGCAAAGGCACTGTTCTGGGGATGTCTTATTTAATGAAGGCAGTTTTCTACTTACGCTTTGTCTAAGGCTGCCCTTAAGGCTGAGTCAGGTTTGGTAGCCTTTCACATAAGCAACAACACTGCTCTGAAGTGTGATGGTTCGTGACTGCACTGCTTTGATTGTCCAGGTAGCACTGGTTGTCGTTTCTCCTTTACCAACAGGCTTGGGTAGTGGAAAGGGATGCTGCATAATATGATGAAACACCCCGATAAATATCCTAGGGGAAGAAGGAAGCCCACTAGGCATCGTTTAAATACGAGCCTTTGGTGTTCAGCTATGCAGCACTTGTCCTCCTTTGCCTGGAGTGATACATCAGTTTGGTGCGCATGATTGCTGTGGCAGTTAGGTTCATTGCAGATTTTTAATCTTATGGTGCAGATCTAAAACATTTTTCTCAAATTTTGCTTTTCTTATATGGAGTTTGCTTTTTTGCCTTTTCTGTTTGTATTTTTTCTGCCATTAAAAGAATGTCATTGTAGCATGCTAGAGGATTTGGAGTTTTGTCATTTTCCACAAAGATTTATTTTGTTTTATTCCATTTCATACAGAAAGATGCCTGTTTTGTCAGTAAATCAAGAGCTGAAATGAAAGTGAAAACTCGTGACTCCCACAATGCATAAATTAAAATTACAGTTTTCTTGATGATTGCTTGGACTTCCAATTAATAGAACATTTAAAATGAGCATTGATGCCCATGAATAATAGAGTAAAACAGGCTAGAATTAGGCAAAAGGAGCATTTGTAGAATTTTAATGAGTTTTGCAGCAGCTTGTGGGTGTATGAAATTTCTGTCTAATAGCTTTCTTTATATGAAAAGTGATAGGTAGGTATTATGTCACATAGCAATGTCACTCTGTTCCTAACAGTCCTTCAGTAGGCAGCAATCCTGCATCAGGCAAAACCGTCCATCCAGGACATAGCCTTATTTTCCTGGAGTGATTAGAAAGGATTGTTGATTTCCCTCAGCCAAGTAGGATGCAATGTGGAAGGGCAGCTGGAGGAACTTGGACTCGACTGCTGTGGATTCAGGTGTTAGGATAATAAGATGATGATCCAGAAAGCTCAGAGGGAGAAGCTTCTGGGTGGTTTTCAGCCTGAGGGAATCCGGATTCATTTTACTGGAATGTAGCCTGACCACCGATAGCCATTTACTTGAGTGGGGCCACCCAGCAGCATGCGGAAGAGGCTGCTTCTGTACCTTAATGGTTAGGGATGTTTGTTGAGATGGAAAAGCCAAGATCTAGCTTCTGTTCTTGGTTCTGTCATTTAGCAAAGATCTTCTGCTTTAGCTTTGACCTATTACATGATCATACTATGCATGCTGATCCTAAAACACTTGTATGACAACGATCATTTTATAAACTACAAGTTAAACTTGATTCTCCAAATAGTTTTGTCTACTAGGATGCAATAAAAAAGAAATATTTTTATTAGGCTCTTCTTGTTCCACATAAAGACTGAAGTGTCCTGTTTATTTGTGATGAAACTGAAGAATTATCGAAACGGAAACTATTTTTTTTCTTCCTCTTGAGTATAACTTTAAAATTTTGGAGGTAATTCAGGAACCTGGATAAAACTGAACATCAGTGAAATTCAGAAGGTCACTTTATAGCTGAACTAAAAAAATTTGTGGAGACTCTTGTGTCATTTTGATTCCAAGACAAAATAAGGACATTAGTGACAAATCAGTCTTTTAAGATCTTTCTATCTTGCTTTCATTTTTTAGTTCTGGAAATCACCACATCTGAGGTAAGAAAATGTGAAATATTTTTTCCTCCTTTCTGTCAGTTTTGGAAGTATTTTTCCCATGTATGAGCTTTGCAGTTCCCACAGCCAGGTTTCTCGTGCAAAGCACATAGTATGTAAGGTTGGGAAGGTGACCCTGTACCTTGGAAGAAGTTGCTGTGTTGTCACTGGGTAGACTCACCCATGCTTCCTAAACGCAGTGCCACGTAGCTCAGCCCTCCTCTCTTTCCTCTTGTGCCTTCGAGTCTCAAAGCCATCACTTGGTCTCTCAGTCGGACCGAAGGAGTTCGGTAAACACAGCTACTCAAGGGTTTTCTTCAGATAGATTTTGATACACATTTATAGACATCGCTTGTGAAGTGGTGAAAATGAGAAATCTGGAAAGTGAGAACCAGCATATGGAGCTAGCAAATGAAGATGGGAATGATGAACTAAATGTTGCTTTGGGGAGGCATGATGTTAAGGACTTGGCTTTTCAGTTTTACAACCTAGACTGTTTAAAGCTAATATATATTCTTTGACCCAGTGATGTCTGTCTTCTATCCGTTTACTGGAAAAATGATCACAGTTTACGTAGATGTTTTCAAATGGTTGCTGTGTTGGCAAAAAGAGGATAGCATATCTCTTCCCAAAAAAATCCCTTTGCTCAGAGTCACTTTCCACATTTTCCTAAGGATATATTAAATGATTTCTATTTTTTTGTATATTGGAGTAACTCACATGCAAGATTCCTGGAATCCATTATAAGTCTTTTAATACTCTTAATGACAAAGATATTGTAAAGTGGTGTGCAAAGGAAAAAGAAAAATAAAATTCTTTTTGTTCTGATGTTCAGACCTTCTTTATACATTTTTCTCTGCCATTCCTCAAATTTTCTCAAAGTATCAGTAGCATTACTGCTGTTCTCTATTAATTTTTATGGAAGGCTGTTTGTTTTCCCCTACTTTCACTGAAAAAACAAATAGTCTCCTTTTTTAGTAAAGGTGTTCTTCCTCCAACTATTCCCAGTACTGAAATCCAACAACATACTTCTGTAGGCAAAGTCCAAGAGCATCAGCAATTATAAGGGGTGGGTGGGATGGAGATGACAATCAAAGTGAAAGAATTAAAGCAACAGTTGATTTGATAGTGGTTTTATCAGAAACAAAAAGGAAGACATGTCTAAACTAAAAAAAAAAAAAAATCTTCTTTCAAGCATTTTACTGTGCTGCTGGTAAAATTAATGCCACAGAAATGTTTGATACAAAACCATTTCTTAGTAGTCTTTCAAAATTACTAAGAGCTTGTAGTGTCAAGTACTTTTCAAATACTGGAAAGAATGAAAAGAGAACACAAGATTATGCAGATTTTGAAAATAAATTTGTTTCTAGTAACAGTACTTAAAGCAACACCCAGGTTTCCAGAAGCTTTATTCCCAGGTACTTTTATCGACATAGTGAAGAAGGCCACACAGGGAAAGGGGAGGCTTACAAGTAGTTACCTGCCTTTGTGTGTAGAAGATAATTGGACCTCACACAACACTTAGATCTGTTACTGTGTGCCTTTTTGAGTTTCATTAACGTTGATAATATCTTAACTAGCTTTCAATGAGTCACAACATATGGATCTGCAAATTGTAATTTAGAAGCAGATATCAATTTAAACCACAGGAGTTTCATTCCAGCCACCACCTCTGCTGATAGCACTGAATACTCATGAAAGCAGCACTTCACGGGGCTGTTTGCTCGTTAGGAAGTGTTGTGGTGTGGCTGGCTGCAAGCCTGTCAGTCTGAAGCACTTTGCATGAAATGAAAGAAAAGTCTTGTTTTAAACACAATGACTTGAGTCTGTCCCCTGTTTGTCAGGATGAGTTATCTGCTTGAGGCCATAGGAAACTTTCCAAGTTAAGAGAAGAGATTTAGTCATGGGTGAGAGTGGTTGCACTTTTTACAGCCATCCAGAAGTTGTATTGAAATTTAGAGTTGGTTTTCATTAATCTCTATGCTAGTTGATTTCTAGCCAGTGAAATATCAAGTATAACTCCAGAAAAATTTCATTTTCCCTAGTGTGGGTATTGTGGCCAAGACTGATTTCCATTGAAGGAGACTCTCTTGCAAAAAATAAACAATTCAAATCTTCTGGAAAGGAGCCCAGATTGTTTGTTTATTCCTAGGCTCAAAATGACGACCTTTCATAAAAATCCATAGATGTTCAATCAGCATATTCAACTGAGATTCACAGTACTAGTGAGCAAATGCAAGTCCATATGTTTGTTGCAAACTCTTAAGGAATGACAAGAGGGCCCTTGGTTTTGTTCTCCGCTAGCAGCAATGGCTTTCCCAGGAGCCCACCGCCTTTATACAGGGCTTTTTTCCATGAAGGGTTTACTGCTCTTATGATAGTGGCAAGGTTCTTTCTTCCTGCTATACAGCCTGTGTTAATTACTGAGCACTTTTCACAAACTTTTATGCCATTTGGTCTTACTGTCATTCTCCTCACTTTGTTCCCAGAATGTGGACTACACTTCTAGGATCTAATTGTTGGGACAGGATCTAATAGGTACTGAGAAGGACTTGCTTTTTTTACGCTCTAATGGGCACCATTGCCAATTATAAGTTTTTTTGCAGACTCTTGAACTTCTATGATGTTTCTCTTGTTCTTTGTATTTTGGTGACTGTTCCTTCTTCTCCCCGCTCTGAAACAGAAGCCACATTACTTCCAGAATTGCTTCCATATATCAGGAAATCAAACATCTAACTATGAAGCTTATAACTATGTACTTGGATGTGTAACCATACCGGAGAGAATGCCAAGCCATGCTATGTAACAACCCTTTCTTACCTTTATGTTTAGTGTCTGGTGTTTCAGAGGTCTTGAATCAAAGTCTCAAAAGGCTGACATTGTAGTCTGCTTTGGACCAGGCCCAGTAGGGCACGGTCTCTGCTGTATTTTGCAAAAAGTAAAAACAACGGCATCTGTGGAAGTTGTGAAACTGAGTGCAGCCATCTATAAACCAGTGCAGTCTATCTGCCATAGATGTAACAGACTGGGAATGGTTTGTGCCTGTTCCATCTGCTTCTTAACAGCACAGGCTTTGAAGTAAGATGACGTATCTTTAGTAGGCTGGGCACCAGATGACAGTAAAAATTGAATCCACTATCTGAAATAAGCTTGATTTTATTTTTTCATTAGCCACTTACATGCAGTATGTAGACTTGCTTTCTTTTTCTTATGCAATCCCAGAAAAATAGTTCATATACTATATTTTAAATATAAATAATTTGTATTTCATGCAGTCCTAACACTACTGTATTTTCTTTTACTTTATCCTTATTGTTCTCTTAAAATTGATGCATCTGCCTCATACAGCCTTCATTTAATGCCTGATGTACTCTTTGATTGCAAACTATTGCTGTGGCATGTTTGCAAAGGATTTAAAAATAAATTTCATAAGTATGTTGGAAATAAAAATCAAAACATAGATCATAGATAAATTGGTTCCCACATGACTCTGTTAAGAATTTTGATGAAATTTGTACTTTTGATGAAAATGTTACTGTGTCATTAGCTGGAAAAAATAATTAACACTGGTGTCAGCTCTTGATTTTCCTCAAAACTGAGGTTTTCTTCCCTTGGTCTTGACCTTGTATATGTTTACCTATGTGAGAGTAGTGCTGGTGCCAGAAGAGATACAGTTAACTTTAGATGCATAAATTCTTCACAGGATCCAGGCTGAAGCCCTGTTCTGTTGGTGGCTGAGTATTCACTCGAAGGGCTCAGGAATGCCCAACGTTGGTCAGTGGTCAGAAATTGGACTGTTTCTACAAGAAATAGTTGCTGGAGCTGCTCAGCCTCAAAGCAGTAGTGGTATTGAACTGTTAATGTAACAATAAGGTGAAAAGGCAAATCAACAAACATCAGAAAGCAGAAGTTACGACGAGAGTATTAATGTTGTCTCACTGTATGTACTGCATATTTGACAGTGTTTATTAAATGGTGTAAAATGTAGTATGATATTAAGCTGTAGATCTGAAGAGCAAGATGAGAAATATTAAAAATACATAATATGGCTGAATTAATACTGCCAGTAGAACAGTTAGTCAAATGTTTACTGACACGTCTGACTTTTAATAAGATTATATTAGCACTTCCTTTTCTGTTTAACTCCTAATCAGTAAAAAAAACCCAAGTGTTGCCAGTACTGTATTTGATTGGTAGAATATTGGAAAAATAAATAACATACAACCTTATTCCTTTTTAATTAACTTACAAGTTTATCCATCCTATTAGTTCTCAATCTGCCCTATGATGATGCAAGCATTTGAGGGACATGAAATTCTTACTATGACTTAGGTCCTCACATCATCCTGAATAGTTAGGGTGGTAATCTGATCATTTCAGATGGTTTGATTGTTTGAACTACCATATGGAGTTGCTGATCTTTGACACAGTCATTTATCTTTTTCCACGATGAGTCCAGAGGATAGATCCATCACCTTATGTTGTAGAGTGGTACTGGTAACAGAGTGTAGAGGCCACACAAGACTTAGGATGCAATAGCAAGGGAATATGTCTAGAAGCTTTCTGCTTCTCATTCAGTCACACGAGAGTCACAAGCTCGGCTTTGGGGATAAAGCCTCAGTATGCCAAGCTTCAGAAGATACACAGTTTGAAAATATGGTTATAGTTCGTTAGCAAGTATTAAAGGCTTGGAAAAAACCCCACATCTTAACTGTACTGTTTCTCCAAATTTGCAAATAAAGAGTACAACTCTGAGCATAAACTAGTCATGGAGATTTTAAATCTGAAAAAGATTTCTTTTTGAGATTACCAATAAATGAGTGGGAGCAACTAATGGAAATTGCTTTGTAAATGTCATGCCTACTGAAAGTAATAGTGAAAGTCCAACTTGCATTTAATTCCAATCATTCTGATGAAATTGAAAGAGACAAAGATTAGCAATAAACCTGCTGGGACAGAAAACGTGCATTCTCTGGGTATATCAGCGGAAACAATTTTGAATTCACTGTTTTGTCTGGGTGGACAGAGATGATGGGACTGTTACCTCTTAAGTTATAGGACACTTGCATTCCTCAAACATTAAATTGGTAGACATTCAGAAATTGCTTTACATAATGTATATAAATGCAGTACCTGTCACATGCCTGACAAAATTAGCCAAGCTCCTGTGATATGCAGGATAGCCATGATGGAAAAAGAGGGTATCTGCTAACTCATGGATTACGTGGAGGACCTCCATTGACAGCTTAGAAGTGTACTTCTGGCTATCTGTATATAAATTATTATTTTTGTCTATAAAATTGGGAAAGTGAGGTATTAGTTTTTAAAAAAAAGTAGAAGTCAATGTTCTGATCCTACTGACTTTCTCAAATACTTGTTTTTATATAGTGTATATTATTTCTGTTATTGTCTTAAAGGTATAAAAAAGACCAATGAAAATCTTTCCTATATCAAGAAAATGTCAAGTTTCTGTGATGAAGTGCTCCGGATCAGTCAATATCCAATGTTACAGTTGTGTAGCATTGTTATCCAACTCACAATGTTTCTCCTTCCCAAGTTTTTAATCTTTCTTTTATAATTTATCATCTTCATAATAGTGTTTCCTAGAAATAGATAAGCATGTAAAAGACTTGTGCAACATATTCTTTCTATTAGTGAACCTGGTGCAGAACTATTTTTCAGGTTAGAAACAGTACCGTGCTAAAGCAAATGATGCTGCTCATCCTTGCTGTGAGGTTTGTCATTCTCACTCTAAGGAACAGAGCAGTTCCAGTTTGGGCCTCCTCCAGGCAACAAATTCCTCCCTCTGCTATCTCATTCTCAGGGCTCATACATTACCAAGTGATTTTTTTTCGTGTATTGCATTCTAAAGCAGTACCAATTTTTCTTCGTGTAAAAGTGTATACTCTGCTGGTGGCAGATACTGCATCGCCTTATTAACTCCTGACTCCCACTGGCTAGGCACTTAAAATCGCTTTTTTTGAGAAGCTACATCTTCTTGAAGGCCACAATTACAACTTACTTGAATTTTTTCCTTTTGTTCTGATTACTGTATGGAGACCCCTTACTTATTTGTTAAATCTTTTTGACTGATTACTTTCAGAGAAACATCCATAAAGTGTGATGGAAGTTGGCAAAGACAACTGGTGCTGTGTTAGAGCCCATGCTGAGCTGTTCAGTGTGAGGTGTCACAGAAATGGATTAATGTAGCTCGTTTGTTGGGGGGGTTCAGCCATACAGGTGTGATGGATGGATGGCTCCTCAGGAATCAAATTACTGATACATATAGAGCCTTGCTACTCTTCTTTGCCACCCATATTGTCAAGTGGAGGAAAAAATATTTCAGTGTAGTGCTTTGATAGAAAACCTACACAGAGTTTGCTGTTCAGATTGCTACGCAGGAAGGTAACTGAAAATCAGGACGAATCTTCATGAAAGAAGTACACGGGCATTGAAGCAATGATTTTCATGTGATGTGAGGATAGTTGAAGACAGGTTCTCTATATACTTCAAAACATTCATTTGTTTGCCTGCCTTTCTTAACTTTCTTCCCTCTTCCACTCCCCAGTCTTCCTTAAATTTTAAACTGCTGAAGCTGTGGTTTATGGTTCCGTGAAAATCATGGATGATACATTCATGTCTCCATTGGAGTCCACCAGCAGACTCTTCAGCTGTCTGCAGACTGCAGAACTGCAGTAGATCCCAGTATCTCAATACATCTAGCTCCTTTGACTAAATGAGAATTCAGAAGCTTTTAAAATGAAATTTCTGAGACCATAAGCAAAGTTTATTAGTAAACTAATTTTCTCAGGATTAGGAGAAATACTGAGTGCATAGCTCTACTACCACAGCTGGTTGTCCACATCTTGCGGATCTCAAATCAATAACGCCATAATGACTCAAGAGTTCGAATTTGCTTGGGGGTGATAGGAAAGAAGATGAAAGATGATATTAGTAAGCGTCATGTTTAAGCATAAGATGATGGGTTTTCATTATATTTTATATATATCTATTTAAAAGGATGCACAAGAGAGTCAACAGACACTGGTTACTTTGCTGATAAACTAGATCTTTTTGCCTACCAAATTTTCACTACTGGCATATGTTTCCCATTTTTTCCAGTGCAATACATTTGTCTGTTATACAAGACAGTGCCTTCTGGTGCTTTATGATGCTTTAGACTAGTTTTTCCTGAGCTCCTGGAGTTTGCATGTTAAAATCTCACCGTGACCAGGTAGCCTAACTGAAGTCTGACCGTTGATTCTGATATTTTTGAAGGTGTGAATAAAAAGCTTTCCAATGCTCTTAAAATTTTCTGAATTTTTAGAACATTTTTGAGAGTGTTATTTTGTATCAGAGTTAGTGTCCTGTCTGACATTAACAAATTCGCTACAGTGTCACCTTGTTGACTTGGGCTTTGCATGCTTTTATTGAACTACAGAAGGGGCTTATGCTCCTGTATAGATCAGAAGCAGATTTCTGGGTCACTCTTGCAAAGAGCAACGATATTGGATAAGTTGAGTGCTTTTACTTCATTATGTCCTTGAAAGCTCCTGTATTCAAGGGCACAAAAATACCAAAATTGTAATTTCGCAGAGATTTTATTCTACACTTGTTTTCTCTAGGCTGCAGTAGACTGATTCTGTCTATCTTGTGTTTAGAGGGCGGGGATGTAGAAGACTGACCACAGTTCTTGAATGATGGTTTTTTCCTTTTTTTTTTTCCTTTGTATTTTCTATATTTAGTGCTTTCATTTTAGAGTCTCTGAAAGCTGTTGCTCTCTGTCTTAGCTCTATGAAGCTCAGTTCTGCAGCCAGCCTTGTAGACAGCAGAAAAGTGGGAGAAACTGTAGTGGACATCTCTGGAAGCAGAGCCAGAAGCCTTCTCATGCACCATACCTACAGAAGAGCTGGACTCTGTGTTTGTGTGTTGTTTTCTGCCTTCCCTTTCTCTTTTTCTGCTAGAAGGTGCTATTAAGCAACTGCTTTGCTAGAGATTTGAATTACTGGCGATGAAGAGTTGCACTTAAGTAGGTGTGATAATGTTAGCTGATCTGTAGCAATAAACTGTTTTCCTTATAGTTTCTGTGATGTAGGTGATTGCTTTTAAACTGGATATTCTTTACTAAATTTATGCTTTACTACCTTGAGTACTGTGTCCAGTTTTAGTCCCCACAGTACAAGAACGACATTGAGGTGCTGGAGCGGGTACAGAGAAGGGCAACGAAGCTGGTGAAAGGGCTGGAAAGCATGCCTTATGAAGAGCGGCTGAGGGAACTGGGCTTGTTTATTCTAGAGAAGAGGAGACTGAGAGGAGACCTCATTGGCCTCTACAACTACCTAAAAGGAGGTTGTAGCGAGGCTGGTGTTGGTCTCTTCTCTCAAATTAGTGATGATAGGATGAGGGGAAATGGCCTCAAGTTGCATCAGGGGAAGTTTAGATTAGATATTAAAAAGTAAGGACACCCCAGTCAGCCCTACAGAGAGTTTTGGATCAGTATTTATAAGGTAAATCCTGATGTGTTGGCTGTGCTGTATGTAGTTGATGCTAGGGGGGAACAGGGTAGCAACATAGGAGGGCACTGGGACAAATATGCCAGTGAAAATACCCTGATGAGGAAGCTTGATGAGGAAGTATGAGAAGGCAATGCATGCAGAAATGATAATTTCACTCATGTTACTGATTGCACTGGAAAGGGGAGCACTACTGTAAACAACAAATTGCTAACAGAGGACAAAAGGGTGTTGTTCCCTCTTTCCTCATCTATTATACATTGAAGTAGGGCTTCAAACGGATATAGCACTGTACACTAATAAACTCAAGTCTTAGAATGTCCTCTGTGAGGTCGTCCAATGCTATCTATGATATTTGAGTGGATCTCTGTACAAAAACAAATGTAAGATGCTAGAACAGGAATTTAACAAAATAATTTCTTGTGTGTTTTGGCCTATATGAAACTTTACAAAACTTTCAAGAGAAACCTACCATAATCACAAGGAGTATTCATGGGAGTTGAACACTTGCATGAATGAGTGCGGCTAGAGGGTTTGCCAATAGAACAACTGCAAACAATTTTTAAGGAGAAAGCAGTGTTCTTACTTTTGAAGGGTGGACTTGTTGGATTCTGGACTCACATTGAGGTGGAATTCATTGCAATGAAAAGTTCTGGATAAATCATGCACATTTTAGATCATTTTTAGATAAATGAGGGAAGGCAGTGTCAGAGAGTTATTGCATCTACCACATATCCTTCCCCATCTACTGCAGGAGGCAGACATAACATCTATGTTATTTATGTCAACCCATTACAAATAAAATAGCTTTAAAAAGCTGTTCAAAGTAACTTTAGACATTTATTGGATCTTAACAAACTTGAAAATTCTTTACCAAGTGCTGTCCTTAACACCTGCTCAGTGCCCAGCCCACCATAGAGTGATTTGGAGGGCGCACTTTTACATAGTCATCGTGTGGCTGAATTCTATTTCTTTGTAGCTGTGCACAAATTCTTTATATGGGATGACAGCTCATATCTCTAATTGGGTCACAAGTATAAGGAAGTCTGTTGGCCTCATTTTTCCTCTTTTGAAATGTTATTAGGGCTTTTTAATGTTATATCTGCATAACGTCCTTTCTTCCAACTCAAATGTCAGAGAGATAATGTCCAACAGTTTGAACAGAGAATAAGGAATCAGAAATTTTAATTGGATCTCTCAAAGACTTTTACCTAGAACTAATCACTTAGAGCCTGTTTTTTAAAAACCATTCACATGTGTTTTTGTATGCCACTACTGATCTCTTTTTCCAAACAGGCATGAGATATACAGTGGCATATGGAGGGTTCAACACAAGTAAGTGATGTTTAACCACTTCTGATTTGGGCAACAGAAAGTTTGCCCTCTTTTCTCTGTCCAGCCCAGAACACTGGGCAGACAGATTTAACTACTTATTTTCCACTAGATAACCAGTACACAAAAAGCTACCATACATGCTCTGATAGCAACATGACCAGCCCTTACAAAGAACAGAGTCCTTTGCCTCAGATTGCTCAATAATCAACCTGCCTGCCACGTAGCGAGTGGCAAGGGCAGGCCTTCTAGAAACCCAGTTTACTCAGTTGCTGTTTCAGAAAGGATAACATGATTATAAAGCCCTACTGGGAAACTATACCTCTATCAATAGCAAAGATGGAACAGCAGGCTGCAAATACTAGACAATATAGTACGAAAAACACACAATTGCACGCAATGAGCTAGTAGCTAGACTGATCTCTCACCAAACTTGCTTTTTATGCATTCATCGCTTTTCTTGATATACTTACCCAAAAATTATACACTTGCCATGGGAAAAATCAGGGAAAATGCTTCTGGGAAAAAGTAATGCAGGCTCTGTATTTTTAGGTACTATTTTTAGTACAATCCTATTTAGTTTGAGCAAATTTCCCATACATGAAGATTGATGAACAAACAAAATTTACTATATTAATGATTGCTCTTGTTTATCTTACTTATTCATGCCTGAGGGAAAAAACTGACTATATGCCTAAGTTTCATATACCCGTGTTTTCACCTCACCATAACTGGTACTTTGTGGATGAGCACAAATTTGGCAGAATCCAGGGGGGTTATTAACATTTCAGACAGGGGAGCCCAGAGTTTATCACCATGGCAGCATGTTATTCCTGACATAGAGCAGAACTGACTGCAGATGCACATTAACACTCTGGAGCTATAGCTGAGGTGTCAGCTATGCATAAAAGATCCGGGATTTGTATTGTTAAAAATTTTGGCCACGTCCGTGCAACATTGTATCAGCACAAAGGTCTTGAGCTATTCTGACATTAGAACAAAGCATTTTCCAGCAGTCTTGATAAAAATATTGGCCAAAAAAATAGGGATATCAGCCTCCCCCCTGGAGCCCATCCCTGTAATGTGAGTCAATACCTTGCGTCCAGATCTTCCGAACTTGAGAAAAATCTCAAGTCTTGTGGTTTTAACTGGCTTTCTGAATAATCCTGAAGGAAATATATTGAACACAAGAGAATGAGATTTTTAAGCAATTTAGATCAGGACTACTGACCAACAGTTCTGTGAATTGTCACACTACTACATAGGTTAACATCAGCCCTAGAAATGATCAAATGCAGGTTGTATATCAAATGCTTGGGGAAAAAAAAAAGTGAAGATTCAGCATTTTCCAGTAACATTGATATTAGGTAAAAATAATAAATACATTTTTTTAAAAAAGGAAAAAATATAGAGAGGTATGTTTTCCAAATGCAGTGTCATGGAAATGGGAGCCAAAGAGGTCCTCGGCTCCAATACTGGTTTGAAGCTCATTTGGTGCCTTGCAATGCGTAAGTCAATTAAATACAGTACTTGTGATCTAGCATTAATATTTACCACTTTTGCACAGAGCAGAATAACAGAAAAACTGTAAAGATTGTTTCATTGCAGTTGAGTTTTTGTTTAGGCACAAGAAAGGATCCGTACATTCAGGTTTACTCTCTGAAGATTTTTGGATGGGAATGTGAAATTTTTTAAAGGAAATTTACTCCTTAAGTGAAATTATGCCACTCAGAAACATCCAGTGCACTTCTCTAAGGCTGAGGCTTAGTTCAGACTAATCCAAGTAGTGATTCTAAAGTGATAGGCATACACCTACCATCTTCTAAAAGGAGTGGTCTTTATAGCTCAATTATCAGCACCTGAAACACTGGCAACCACTTTACTGATCAACGGCTTGCACCTGTAATTTGGCATTGACCCTATCTACATTTGGGTTATTTTCCCCATAGTAAAATAGCTCCTAGTTCTAAATTAGACAAA
>JAVSBS010013051.1:0-36825 GCA_033124195.1 Coracias cyanogaster | reverse complement strand
TCGCATGCCCTGGAAAGGAGATGCTCAGTGGTAAAGGGAGGAGGGATGGAAGGGGATGCTGCTCCATGGTTTGTGCTGGGCTCAGGGGCTGCAGGAGCTCCCCTATCCTGGCCAGAGGTTCTGCACCATCCCTGGGGCCTGGAGGGACAGAGGGGAAAGTCTCATGGGTGTTTTGGGGTTGTATATCAGTGTGATGATCCCAGCTGAGCATCGGGAGGGCTGGAGCCTCTGTCTGGCTGGAGCGGGGACTTGGTGTCCAGCTGCTAATGGTGGTCTGAAATTGAGCAAAGCCTTTGCTGTTGGAAAGTGACTGTCCCCTCATCTCTCTTCCTACCCTGTCAGAAATGCATCCTCCCAAAAAACCATGTTGACAAAATGGGGAAATAATAGGTGTGAAGTTTTCATTGTCCTTTAGTTTTGTCATTTTAAAAAATATTCCATTCTACCTTGTTTCAGTGGCAAATGAGGAACAAAAGGAGAAAAAAAGGAAAGTGAAAAGAATGTGGGAAAAAGAAATCTGAGTGATATGGCAAGAGTCAGGATTTTTAATAAAAAGGAAGTGAAATGTATTTCTGCTTTTTCTAAGCAGCTCTATTTCCCATCAGCTCAGCCTAGGCTTTTGATAAGCTAGGAAGACATCTTTGTTTTGACTAAACCACTTTGATTTACGTGCTACCAAGGGAAGTGGCAGATTCCGCATTTCTTAATGGTCCCAAGTCAGGACAGGGCAAGTTGACGGGCTCAGGGTGGAGAAAGTGAAGAGAGATGAGAGATTCCCTGGCATATGAGGTTTCAAATCAAGTCGTCTCATAGTTCTGTCCTGCCTTCAACTGCAGCACAGGCTGCGTGTGTTACTCACCAATTTGAAATAGGCCATTCTGCTGTTGTAAGGGTATGTATAAGAGCTGGTGAAGGCAGAGGAGCACTCAACTGACACGAACCCCCAGTGCCAGAGCTCTGCTTATCTCGAGGAGTAAAAGTTCCCCAGCTACCACCCAGGACAGTTTTCATGTGTGTCTGGACCCCACCTTGTCCGATGGCTTTCCAAGGCATTAATGATATAAAGATGGATTAAGCCATAGCATGGGCTGACTTCCATAAAAGACAATTTCAGAGCTAAATCTGGCAGATGGGAGCTCAAAGGCAATGGCATTTCTGCCCGACAGCAGTGCTGACAGATCCTGCCCCAGCTGCAAACTGTGGGGCTGGGTAGGAACCATGAGTGATCAGTGCTTACCCATCAGGGACACCCAGATGGACAGAGCGGTTCCGTAGATGCTGAAGTACTCCAGGATATCGTAGCGCATGAAGCACAGCACTGATAAAACGGGCCCATCACATACATGGTAAATCTATTAAAAGAAAAAAGCATTAGGAAACCGGTTCCTTCCTCACAGACCAGTAAGGTAAAATGCTCTAAGCAACTGGTTTCAAGCAGTCTTTGCATGGCTGTTGAAAGGACAGCCAGCCGGGCACAAAACAGCCTCAAACACACCAGGGTCACTAATATGCAGCAATGAATATATTTGAGATATAATGTCACCGATCCCAATTGCAAACTGCCTGAGAATCAACATTCTTCTCTCTTAGCACAAATTATTTGTGGACGAGCTTTAGTTTGCCTTGTGATCCGTGCCAGAATTTGCAATCTGATGACCAAGCTGCTTCGAGCCGAGCCGCAGGCGGTGCAGGGACATCCTCTCCAGCACAAGGAGGACTCTGGGGTTATGGTTCTAATTGCGAAAGATTCTTGTAAAACAATTCAAAATGAGTGTTCTGATGAAATGTGTACGGATGCCAGGTCACTGTCCAGGCTAAATAGGGTTTGCATGGCCAGAGTCTGAGTGCTGAGGAATTCACTCATTAGTGCATTCCCTTAAAAGCCGCTGGTTCCTGCCCGCTAGCTCATTGATTAGGTTATTTGCAGAAAAATCCCATTGTCATGCAACATAAATGCAAACCAAGCCAAGAGAAATTTTCCAGTGCAATCCGAGGAATGCTCCCAGTGTTTGCCTGGCACTTGCCTTTTCCTCCAAGTGCTCAGCTCTGTGAGTTTTCTAGTGGTAGCACCAGCGTGCTTTGCAGTTACTGAAGAAGTCCCTTCACTGCTTGGCAGGATGCCCTTGGAACAATCCTCGCTGTCATGGCCCAGCGGGGATGCTGATATTATTTATAATGGGAATTGCTGCAAGTCCTTTGGCTCTCTGCAGCTTCTAGAAAAGATTGCACCGCGGCTGTAATTCTTTTCTCTGTTTGAGATTGGGTTCGGGGAGTCTGGAGACAGGGGGAAGAAAGGGTGGAAGACAAAAAGAGTGTTTCTGGCCAGCGTCACAGCACTTGTCTGCGATGGACATATGCTTTCACTGCTCTGATGGGCTCTCTGGGGGGAGGAAGAGGAGTGGGATGCTCCAAGACAGGCAACAGCAGCAGCTGCTGCCCTTTCTACCCCCCCGAGCATGCTGGCAGCTGCCTTCCCTTCCTTCCCTTCCCCACACACAGATATTTTGCCTCTTCGGTCTCTTCGGCAAGGACCTGTTCCACCTCCCCTCGAAACACATGCCAATTTTCCTATTGACTTCTTGGGGAGGTGGAGCAGACACAAACCTGGTGCAAAATGAAATCGTAGATGTCTGGCTTCCCTGGGGAGCTGGGCGGGGGGCTCAGTTGGGACGTTTTTATTAACTAGTCCTGTCATTTTTATGGAACTGGCAGAATTTCTCCCCCTGCATTGTGCATTAATTGGAGGCTGAAGTGGTGGATCCTCAGGAGTAAGATACTGGCCTGGTTCAGAGCCCTGCTGCTGTGGAAGAGCTTTTCACACTGAGAGGGTCCTTTATCCCTGGCCCAATTTCTCTGTGTCTGTGCAAAGGATGTGACAACCCTCGTGAGATGCCTTGAGATGGCTGGGGAGAAGAGGTAAATGCAATATTGGTTGGGTTGCCGGGCTATTTCCTTCATATTCTTTAGCAGAGCATTGCCATAGGGTTAAATAGGAGATTTTTCCAGTGGGAATGCTGCTTTAGGTGCTCAGCCCATGTCTGTCCAGAAGCACTCAGCAGCAATACAAAGCGCAGGGCAGCTCACTGCTGGGAGCAGGAATATGAACTATTTTGTGTCTGTTCAGAAAACTGACTTTCTCCACTCGTTATTCCCGCATGAGGAAAGGCAGGGACATTCTGAGCCTGGTGAAACACACATTTCCAAACCCCTTTGCCAGGGTGGAGGGTTAATAATTATTTTTCTTGATAGCTCAGCAGCATATTTTAGCCTTTCCTTTCCCAGTGCAGAAACTCCCCTGACTCCGGCATTGCTCCCATCGCCAGTTAGCAGTTGCAAAATCAATAATTCGACTATGTGCTTTTGGCTAAAATGACAGAAGCATAGCAAGAGACTCTGGATACAATTTAAACCCCAAATTCAGCATGGCCACTTACCAGCTGTAAAACAAAGTAAAAAACCAGCCCCAAAACACTGCAAATTAATCAAGTCCCTTTGCACCCAGACCCTCTTCCCAACCTCACAATCATAAAACACCATTAAATCTATGTAAAGCCACCCCTTAAAACACCCTAAGCCGAAGAATCAGCTACCCAGCACTGCACACGGTAGGAAACAACTGAAAAGGGATATTCTCAGGGTCATGCTTGCTGCTGGTGGGTGAGATCCAGTTACCCTTCCCGATGGAGACCTCATGCAGGGGGCAATCAGGGAGGAGGTGAAACGTGCGGGGTAGGGATATAGGGACATCTTACCGCCACGAAGAACATGGTGAAGAAGTAAACCATGGCTTCCATGTGGAAGCGTCGCTTGGCCGCGATGCTGATGGTAGGGAGGAAGACCAAGGTGCTGATGGTGGGCAGAAGGAGCTTGGCCACCAATGAACCCATGGATACCCGGCAGGTTGGTGGCTCCAGGGACAGGGTCTCTGTGAGTTGGATGCGGACAGTAGAGAAAAAAGCCGTGTCAAGCAAGTGTACTTTAAAATTTAAATGCCCTGCTTGGCCGGGAGGGCTGCAGGCAGGGAACAGCTGCTGCCACCACCGCAGCCGCCCCCTTTGCTCCTGTCTCTCCCCAGAAGCTAAATTCTTGATGCAGCTGGCAGGCCCTGGCAGCAGATGCTCTGTGTCCCCGATATCTAAAGGAGCAAAGAGGAATGTGGTCCTTGCACGCCTTGTGTTGAGTGTCAGAGCTGGGTGCGTGGTGGGTCAGGACTGTGGGGTTGCTTGCTCCCCATGAGCACCCCACCTCTGCATCCCTGTGCTGAGCTTGGGTCAGTGCTGCTGGAGCAGCCTGGCAGGGAAGCACCATCCTCTGCTCCGCACTGGCACAAAGGGAAGAGCTGGTCAGTGGCAGGTACTGGGGGTTTTTACCTTTGCTGTGCCTGGAGATACACACCAAGCTCCAAATCTGCCTCTTATTTCCCCGCGAGGGCAGACCTGGAGCAGGTGGCCCTGCTCTAGCTGAACACAGGCATTGAGGATCTCTCATGATGCGGCATCCAACGCCTGCTACGTCTGCCTACATGTCCTCTTGTGCTCTTGGATGGAGTTAAATGCAGTTAGATCTCTCAGCTGTGCCCTCAGGCTTTGCAGTGTGGACACCTCCAGGAGATGCGTCTGAAATTCAGGAGCTGGGGTGGCAGAACTTGAGCAAATCACCGTGTGGTGCAGAAAAGCTGGAGGAGACCAAAAACCAAGCGGCGTTCAGGCTGCTAATCCACTTGGTGGCCTCTCTCCTTTATTATGACTTTTTGTTTTATCACTGCTGCTCCCCTCCTGGGTTAATATCTTTTCCTTGGAGCCTCGCAGGGATTCTCGGCATCCTTTCGGTACAGCTGTTCCTGGGACGCAGGGAGCAGGAATGCGACGCTTGAGCAACCGTCTTTGTGGCCCTGGGTTTAGGGAGGAGGCCGCGAGCTGTGATATGAGCCACTGTCTATTTCTGAGGCCGACCCGACGGGCTTGCCTGTCCCCGGGGAGGGGGTCTGGTGGAAAGGCAGACATGCGTGGAGAAAAAAAAAAAAGCTCTTTAAACCACTCCAGCCAAGTTGGAAAGGGCTGCGGGAGGGCGAACCCAGTAGTGTTGTGTGTGTGGTGAGAATGACACGATGGCATTAAAGCACTGACCCAAGAAGGCTGTGCTGAGAGCCTTCCTCAGGCACAGCTGAGATGAGCTGCAGAGGGCTCCTGTTTTTAGCTGATATTGCAGGAACCAACCCTATTCCCATGGGGAACACAGGGGCTCCATGCTGCCCACACCACGTCTCCAGCTGCCCTCCTGCCTGGACAAGCCATAAACTTACCACAAATGCCTGCAAAATTTAATCTCTACCAATAAATAGTAAAAAACTCTGGTGTCCCTATTTACCATGAAAATTAATCCCTCCAAGTCAGCACATAAGTACCCTGCTTCTCTCCAGGCATCCAGCCCTGAGTGGGAAGTGGAGCTGAGTGCCAGCATGCCCTGAAAGTACCCTGTCCCTTTTCTGTGCCATATCCTCAGATATATCTGTTATTCCCTATTATTCTTGCATGAGCTGCTTGGACTGAGGAAGGTTCTTGGGGCTGCTGCATGCTGCGTGGTGAGGCTTGTCTCCAGGAGGGTTTTGAGTGGAGTTGGGGTTAGCCAGTTGCATAAACCACTCTGGATTCCTGGCTAAGCGAACCACATCTGCCCTGCTTTTGTGGCCATGAGGTTGGTGTCAGAGAGGTGAAAACACGGATCAAATCTTGTTGGTGAGGACAAACTTCCAAGGCTGGGTGCAAAGCAGTCCCCTCGCGCTCCTGGGGCCATTTGCAAGGACGTGGCAGTGGTGCAACAAGCCGCCATTTGCACGTACGTGTGAGGGTGGGGGCTGTGCCACAAGCGAAATGGCACCGGCTGAAAACCATGACCAAGCAGTTGTTAAATGGATCCCCCTCGCTCCCAGCCTTTGCCCAAAATCTAGCTGGAGTCCACTGGAAAGGAAACCCCGTTGGCTGCTGGATGCAGCAAGAGCCAGCCAAGGCAAGTGCTCCCCCGAGCAGGGAAGTGTTGGAGCTCTCAGGAGCAAGAAAACATTCCACAGGTTGTTGGGTTTGGGCTTTTTTTTTTCCTCCCAGCTGCACGCCTTGGGCTGGCGTTTGGTTTGCAGCCAGCGCTGTAGGCATAGAGGAAAAAAATCACACTGGTTTGCACACGTGTTTCAGCTATTATTGAAAAAGAGACCCCAAAGTAAACGGCGAGGCAAGGGGCAGGCAGGTGGTGAGCTCCTGTCGGGAGCTGCTGCTTAAAAGGTCTTTGTTCAGGCTGCAAACAAACCGCAGTGCTAGACATGGGCTTTGCAAACCTTCCTGGGAAGGAACCCAAATAACAAAGGGCCAGGACTTTGTTCCTTCCCTGCTAAACAGGTAGGAAATGTAGAAAGAGTAAATTTTCGCTCCTGCATTTAAGTACTTCTGGAAAGCGAATTTTAAATCTACATTCCACACGGCTAATTTTGTGTGGACCAGAGTGCACGCAGGAACGGTGATATATATGGCTGAAAACTGGTTCCCAGATGCCAAAACCAGGTTCTGGTATGCCGTCCTGGATCCTTCCAGGGTAACATTAACCATGCCTTTCTGCAAGCGCTTCTACCCTTTCAACTCAGACATTGCAGTGAAGGAGAGAGACATAGATAGTTCTGTTTTATTTTTAATATGAGGGTGATAGTTTGAAAGGAGTATGTACTGAAACAGAGGATGAGGGGTCTGTGCCAACTGAGTGCTGAGAGAATATTCTCCTTGGGATAAGCATAGGATGATCTTTCATCTGAGTGTGGTATAGACGGTGTCAGAATTGAAACCTGCCCAGCGTCCCTCGTTACTGCCACGTTTGGGAGAATGGTAACGACCCTGAAATGGAGAGTCAAAGTTGCAGCGTTGATAGGGGCTGGCAATTTGCAGCGCTGCAGTACGAGCGGCCAGTACGCACAGAGGGCTGCGCCAGTTCAGCGCTTACTGAAAAGTGTTATTTACTACTTCCACTGCTTGAGAGTCAAATTTTACATCTCTGCAACACTTGGACTCATGCACCATGGACTTAGGGAGGAAGGTGAAAAGCTGGATGTTGCCTGGTTTCAGCAGGACAATGTGTAAGAGCCATGGCTCTGGAGAAGCACCGACAGCCCCAAGGAGCCCTGAGCGATTTGATGAGCACGGCACCATCCAGCTTGCAAAGATTGCTTGTTCTTTTTGCTGCTCTGCCTTGGGAATTAGATCAAGAAACCTCATGATGTGAAAGAGCTTGGTGCAAGTGTGGAGCAGCCCATGGCCACAAGCTCTTCCCTGCCCAGCTGTGGAAGGGACAGCTGTAACATCTGGATAAAACACCTCTCCGTACCTACCACAGCCTGATCAGAGCCGCTGCCTGAGAAGCCAGGGAGGGCAGCACTTTCTGGAGAGCTGCAATCCATCCGTGGACCCTGGCACCGGGGAACAGGAGCCCAATAAACGCAGAGCCACCAGCTGTGCCTGAGCCCCTTGCCCGGCCGGTGCTGCACGCCCGGCTCTGATCCACCACCCGCTCCCGTCCACAGCCCTGCCAAAGCACCTGCATCCTTCTCTTTTTATTAGTGGAATAAATTGCCACTTAAAATATCCATTCTCCATAAGGCCTGGCCCCATTTTAGGCAGCTTTAAACTGAACACTTGCCCTTAAAAAAATTCCACTTTCTTGTCTCCCTGTTGAATAAACCCATGACGTGTATTCCCTGCAGGTATCCTGCTTCTTTTTTCCTTTTTTTCACTCTTCCCTTCTCCCTGTTGTTGCTCATTAATGTCACTGCTAATGGTGAGGGCATCTCTTTTCTTGTCACCAGATTTCCATTGCTCCTACCCTTTGGGGTGTCCTGGGGTGGCCGTCCTGTTGCCAAATTCTGGGGGGCAATGCAGTGGTTTATTGCTTGTTTTGTGGTGTTTAATGGTTTTCTCTTAAAGTCACGACTCCTAGAGGCCAGTGGTGATGTGAGGGTCTCGGCTCTCGCCCTATTGGCCAACAATGTCATTCTCAGAAGAGAAAAGCTTGAAGTTGTGATGCTTCAAGGCTCAAAATCCAGAAGGGAACGAAACCAGTCTTAGGGTTTGGGGGAGTCTGACTCATGAGTTTTGAATGCCTGTGGTTGGCAATGCTGCATAGCTGATGTCCCTCAGCACAATACTGCACAACTTCCTTGCGAGACTCATTCCCTTACAAGAAAAGGCTTTGCACATTTTTTTTGTTAACCTTCACATCGCTAAAATTTTGAACCAAGCATGACTTGTCTGGAAGATCCTCCAGACAATTGCAGGGCTCTGTACTCTTTGTAGGCAGGTAAAATTAAAGTTGAAGAAATCTACAGAGAAAAAAAGAGGCTTTTAACAGCTTGACTATATGGCCATGACTGTACCTGGGGTCACTGTGGCCGCTTGTGGCTTTCAACTGCCCAGAGGTTTTTTTTTTTAATAGGAATCTGATGGTGAGAGCAGCTTGGAGGCTTTGGCTCATTCAGTTTGACTCAACATTTTGCAAATCTCCGTGGATGAAACCCTCATGCTAACGTGATATAAATCATAGCTATCCCCATTGCACAGAGGCACACAGAGATGGAGAGCCTTGCCCAACACCGTGCTGTAGGTCACGCCGCAAGGGACCGAGACTATCTCTGAAGGACACTTTTTCTGGTCTCCTCTGGCTTGTTTTAGTTACCCAGTGGTAGGTCACAGCCACAGCTATTGAGAAGAAGGTAGGGCTGGCTGCCAGGTCCTTTTTTTGGGCCTTCGTCACATTTTGATCCCCTTGGCAATGTCTCGGCCATGCAGGGACCTCACCCACTCTGTGGCTGGCTTACATCTGCCCACGCCACATCAGGCTTGCCTGGAAATAACGCCCGTAGCCGTGCAGAAGTGTTGAACAAATGGATCAGCTCCATAAATAGTCCTAAATAAGAAGAAAATCAGTTAGTTGCCTCCTCCCTGAGCAAAGATGAAGCTGCTGGGGTTGTTCTGGGCCAACAGACTCCAGACCATGCTCCTGCTTCCTCCTCCAGCCTGCCTCTCCTGGACCTGAGCAGGCATTTTGGTGGGCCTGGCTGTGGCAGAGCCATCCCATCTGCCATGCCAGCACAAGGAAGGGCTGGGCTGGAAAGGGCTCATTTTGCTGGAAAAGCAGTGTTGGAATGCTGCAGCCCGCAGCTGAGGTCTGGTTCACCTAGAGCAGATCCTGTGGTACATCATCCATGAAAGACCTGCTCTACGGATATATGGGGGGCTTGGTGGTGCTGGGCATCAACTCCTGCAGGTCCGAGGGCTGCTGTTTGGGTCAGGATGGGAAGGTGTCCTGTGATGGGGAGCACAGGAAAATGGTCAATGTCTTGTGCCTGGATTGAAGCTTACTATCACTCTGCTCCAGGTCAAGGATGGAGGTCCCTCTACCAAGCAAAGGCTGCCCCAGCAGAGGGATCACCCCACCTCTCCCTAGGTGAGAAAGGGCCTGATCCTGCAAAATGCAGAGTGCCTCTGCTGGGCTGAGCAGTCCCGGCTCCTGCTGAGCAGTGACAGTGCCCAGCCCAGCGCTTTGCTGAACTCACTTCAGCCAAGGAAACTCCTTTCCTCTGCAGGCACTTCCCCGGCCAAACCAGCAGCCAGTCGCCGGTGACTCTCCCCCGGCTGGAGGAGGCTATTTTGGAGTGTCTGTCGCTCCTTTTATTTGCACTCTGAATTATGCACGGCCCTGGTTTGGGATGGAAAGCCTGGCAGCTGCCTGCTGGGCGGCTGCTGTGATTCTCTTGGGGTGGCCGGCGGGGTGAGAGCCCACCTTGTGCAGCGCCGGGAGGTGAATGTGCAGCCCAAATGCAGGATGTAGGGAGCAGGGCTGGCTCGGGGACCCTCATCCGAATCCTAAATTTCCCTGGGAAAGTCCAATATGAGCCCTCAGCGACCAGCCCTGGGTGGGAAAGCCTCTCACTGTCCATGCAGGTGCATCTTGTCTCAATTTACTCCAAGCCCAAAAGCAGTAAATAACAGCTGCAAATAATTTCTAACGCTCATGCCAAAAACTGGGAGATAAAAAACGCTGTCGTCTGAGCCCGGCTGTCGGTGATTAATGCTGTACCTGCAGCAGCCTCGGCAGCAGCACCCACGAGCCTGGGTTTGGGGCGCAGGGGTTTTGGGGTGGTGGGAGCTGGCGGTGGTCCAGCCCCATGTTGGAGCTGTGGGGTTTGGCCGATGCAAAGCTGGACAGAGGCTCGCATTCTGGATCTGCTCTCCCATGCGTTTTGTTTTCAGGGCTGTTTTTGCTCCCACCGAGGCGATGGCATCGCTCCGGCTGATTTCACGAGGACGGGCTGGGGCTGCGTAAGCCGCGCTGCTGCGGCCAGGGATAACACTGCGTGATTTATGGGAGCAATCAGTTGCCACTAGGAGCTGGTTAGGAATTTTCCGATGAAACGGGGATTGCGTCAGAAACCGCTGAGTCATCTCAACTGTTTCATTAAAAAAAAAAAAATTAAAAAGAAAAAAAAAAAAATCCTTTGGCTTTGATGAACTTTTGGTGAAGTGCGGAGACCAAACGCATCTTGCCGGCTGCCCGCTCCCCCAGTGACAGCCTTCCCCCAGCCTCCCGCTTTCCTCCCCCTGGTGCTCCCCATCCCCAGGCCATCCCTGCAGCAGGATGGGGTGCAGGGTCCCCCAGGGATGGCGTGTCCTGGGGTGCAACCTCCTGCCAAGCCCTGGGGCCGGTGGTAATGCTGGGGGGATGCTGGGGCTCGCATGGTCCCAAGCTGCTCTGGCGTTTTCAATGTGAAATATTTTGATGCTTTTAAAACCTCTCGCGTTCAGACTTTTCCCTCCCGGTTGTTCCAAAACGGAAAGGGTTTTCTCCTGTGTGTCTCGGGCTGGGATATTTTGAAATGCAGAAACTGGGTGAACTCAAGTGCTAAATTTTCCCCCTGTCCTGGTCACAGCCAACCAATGGAAAATTGAAAGTTGCAAATCAACCTAGCTGGGTAAATTAAAACAGGCTGGCAGACATTTAGCCAAACAGAAAAGGAGACTTCATTTCCCATGTAAATTTTTTGGGATGGATTCTCTGCTCGGCTTCACACAGCCATCCCCGGGAGAACCGCGTCCAAGTTACCATCACCACGGACCCACAGCGATTCCCGCAGGGGGCTGGGAGCTGTGCGGGGATCCGTGCTCTGTGGCAAGGTGGGAGCACACCACGAGGCCCTGCAGACGGGAGCTTCTGGCCCATGGCAAATGGTGATGGGGCAGGACCTTGCCACCAAGGGCCAAGGAGCAAAGCTGACGGTGATGACCACAACGTACTGCAGTGATCGCCTTGGGTGCAGAGCCAGTGCCGGGGTGTGATGCCCTGCTGGGAGCACTGGTTTTGCCCCATGCGGGGCAGGTCTAGAGAAGAAGGAGAAAAGGCTTGAGCTGAAGCACCTCTGGCGCGATGAAGGGAATGGTTCAGGTGGGCTGCTCAGAGCTGCTGGGACGTGACTGCTGTGCATGCAGGGGCGATGCGCTAAGGAACGTGTGTCACCCACAGGGGAGGTGTCCATCAACCACGTTCTGCACATAAAGAAGGCAGAGAACAGACCGCATACCTCGTACGCAGGTTCTGTACACTATACCTGTGTCCTCCTCTGCATCGCGGACTTTTCCTTCTGACACACACACATCAGAGAGGATACGTGCGCGGCTGCCACTGAGCCAGCGGGACTGTTCTCACCCAAAATTATTTCTTCATGTGCACCCAGCCCATTTTCTGACCACCACCGCTCTCCTGCGCGGCGGAAAAGCCTTTCAAGCAGCACTCCTGCCACCGAGCCTTACCAAACAGCCCCAAAAGCACAGGATCACGTTGGGGTTGGTTCATTTTTCAGCAGAAAGCGCAATTAAAACCCCGGCAGCCCGCACCCATCCAGCCCCCGCCGCACTTCCAGAGCCAGGACGTGGCCGCACGATGCCTGCAGCGGTACCAGGGGTATTTTGGCCACCTCGCTCCGCACCGGCGATGCCGGGGGGAGTGTGTGGCGGGGATGGGGGGGGCTTGGGGGCAGCAGGTACCGTTCCCCCGGCCGGGGTAGGGGACCGCAGCATCGCCCCCGGGGAGGGGGGCCCCGGCGGGCCGGTGGCGGGGCGCATGCGTACGGGCTCCCCTGCCCCCCCGGCCTCCCCGCAGGAAACCGGCTGGCTGCCGCGGGCCGGCGCCGGGGGAGACGAGGGGTTAACCGGGGTGGGGGCATCCCGGGCCGAGAGGTGTGAATTCCATCCCCCCATCATCCCCACCCCCCCCAACCCCAGCAGCTATAAGAGCGGCCAGCGCGGGCTGGGGGGAGCCACTGCGGCGGCTCCTCCTCGCTGGAAGCCCCGGCGCTTTTGGCTGCGCTTTGAAGTCGGAGAGGGAGAAGGAGGGAGGGAGCGTCTGGGGCTGCTCCTCCTCCTCCTCCTCCTGCTGCTGCTGCTTCTTGCTCCGCGCCGCCGCTGCCACCTCCGCTACCGCCCGGCCCCGGAGCATCCCCCCGGCCGGTCCCGCCGCCTCCAGGTACCGCCCGGTCCCGTCGGACCCTTCCCCGCTCCCCGAGCCCCGGCATCGCCCATCCCTCCGGGGCCAGGGCTGCCGGCCGGGCTCCCTCCGGCACCGGCTCCGCGATGCTCGTCGGCGACATCCCTCCCTTCCCCGCCGCGATTCTTTAATTGTTCTTCTATTTAAACACGCAGCTCGGACCGACTCTGGGATAAACTCGGAGCGAGCTCTTGTTATTGGCTTCGAGTCAGAAGTGTCTGGAAGCCTTAATGAAAACCAAGTGTAAGGCAAGTCTCAGCCACCTGTCCCCGGGATCCCCAGCCAAGCGCTCTGGGCTTCCATTAATCAATGGATCTGCCTCTTGGAAAGTGTCTTTTGCTTGCTGGACCTCTACCCTGGGGCGATCGCAAAGCGGAGTTGGGCACCTGGAAGCCCTCTGGTAATTCCTCTAAGCCAGATTCCAAAGCCGTGCTGGCATTGCCGGCACTTCTGCTTTGCCAAAACTGTTACAAAAGCCCTTGCAAGAAGGAAAAAAAAAAAGGGGGGTAGGAAAGAAGCTCTTTTATGTTGCAGGTCTGCAGTCCTGCCCCCTCTCCCCAGGAGCAGCACCTCTCCCACCTCCCTACTTCCCAAAGATACTGTCTGGTACTTTTCAAGGGAAATTAGCTTAGGGGAGAATATTTTTCTTTCTTTTTCTTTCAGACATGAGCTGCTTTGATTGCCTGGAAGCATGATTTCCTGAAACCTGCTCCTTTCTGGCTCTAGCAGTGAGGTTCACAATAAAACGTATTGTGGTTTTGAGCTGTGTTTTATTGAAGAAAATGCCATTCTGGGTTATTCTCTTTCATGAGGCAGATGGAGAAGATGAAAGGCTGACACTTGGGATACTTCATTTCTGCTCTTTAATTGTGGGTGGTTTCTTTTCTATAAGAACAGGCTTCTTCCCTGGGAATCGGCGGGAATTAGAGTGGAGCAAATGAAAAAAAGGAAAAATAACGGCTGTTAATTGCTTTTTATTTTTTTTTTTTCTGCCTACGAAGCATTTAACCTCATTCTTCTAGGAGCAATTCTGTAAATGGAGATATTCAAATGCACAGCTTTTATAGATCCAGGGATGCTTCTTGTTACTCACTGCCTCTTGTGCAATGCTTGCTTCGGTGTAAGCCACGCTCTCTTCCAAGACAGGCTCAGACCCTCAGCTCACGGTGGTGGTATCAGGTGCAGCCACTGGGAACCAGTGCAAAGTTGTGGCTTGGAAGGTAGCAGCTGAGGTGGGATGTGAACCTCTACCGTATTAGTACTTCCACTAATTAAATATAACTTCAGGATCAAGCCCTTGCAGTCGCTGGGGGTTGGTGTAACTCAGCTAACCGGGAATGCTGAAGAAGACACGTGCTGTGTAACCCAGGCTGCAAAGCAGCCCCTGGTCTCAATGAGCACTGGGGCTGGATGGGAGTTTTGCTTAGCATGGTGTTTGGTTGCTTTCTAGGATGAAGATATCTAAGTGGAGGTGGAGCAGCATCTCCATCAGTGCACAGTCCCAGCTGAAAGGCACCCTGGCCCTTCTCTTCGTGGGCAACGTTGCCTTTGTGATAGCTCAGGTAAGAACGTCGCCTTGCTAGGGGGTGTATCTCTGGGTCTTAAAATGGTGTGGTGTCTGGGATGGGTAACCCCTGGGACATGCAGGAGTGGTCTGTGCAGGCATCAGGTCTCCAGCAAGCATGAGGATGTATGACTTGGCTTAGGTGTCTAGTCTGGGCTTAACCTGAGCTGTACCTTCCATGGCTAAGAGCATGCATAGATAATTTGCAGGGCTCTGAAGGGCCGTGCCTTGCTCTTGGGTCAGCACCACTTCCTTGTCCCCTGCAGTGGTTGGAGCTTTCATTTTACTTTGCGTGGAACATTATTATCCCTTTCCCAGGAAACACAGAATTAATAGAACTCCCCTAACGAGCAGGTGTTTGATCCTGGATGGAAAAATGACATCCCTCTCTCCACGATGAGCAATAGCTGGGACCTCCCAGGAGTTTCTGTGCCCTCGTAAAGGGACGTGGACACCTTACTGAGCACAGACACGTGGTGGTGATGCTGGTGGAGCAGCTTCGTTGCCCTCCATTGTCACACTGCTGCTGGCAGTGGCTGAGGGGTGGGAGGTGGAGGTGTCAAGGACCTTCATGAAGCGACAAAACTCTACTTGCAAAGGGAGCACATGGGCTCCTCCAGCCTCCCAGCGTCTGTCAGCACGCTGTCCTGCTCCAGAATGGGTTTGTGGCGGTTTGCTTAAGCTTTCAGTGAAGCTTTTGGCTGCAACTGGCTGTTCAGCTCCCTGAATTCACTGTGGAGCAAGAGTCAGAGAGCACCAAAAGACTTGGAGGGTTTAGGGTTGTTTGGGAGCTCGGTTTTGCCAGCTGAGTGGAACAATGAACGTTTCCTTTCCTAAGGAATGCCAAATATTGCCACTTCATTCCAATTTTGTAATGAAAACACAATTGGAAAAATGCAGCATTTCTTACAGGATAGAGGTATTTAAAAGCTGTGGAGATGTGGTGCTGTGGGACGTGGTTAGTGGTGACTTGGCAGTGCTGGGTTGACAGTTGGACTCGGTGGTCTTTAAGGTCTTTTCCAACCAGAATGATTCTATGGAAGTCTCAGACTTGACTTCGGATGGAGGAGGAAATGCCCTGTTCACTGAGGGCAGGCTGGGTAGGGGATGGTCTCGGTCCACCAGCCCAGGCTCTGTGGTGGGGATGCTGACTGCTGCTTCTCTCCCCCACCTGCCTGCTGCTTCAAGCAGGACCTGATGCAGACCTCCAACAGCCTGGAGGAAGGAGCAGACGTCACTGCGTACTGGTGGGGCGAGTGGACCAAGTGGACGGCGTGCACCAGGACCTGCGGGGGAGGTGTGAAGTCTCAGGAGAGGCACTGCCTGCGGCAGAGGTACGGCACCTGCCTGCCGGGGTGTGGGCACCTCCAGCTTGCTGGAGGTAGACTTGATCTGGAAGGTCATTGCTCAGTAGATAAGCATGGTGAAAAGTTGTTGTCTGGCAAACCCTGCTTGTGCAGAAGGTAAGTGTGCCCCATCCATGAGGATGCTGTGCCCTGGGCCTCCCTGCCGGGGAGGAGCAGCCAAGCTGTTCCTGTGCTGGCCCTGAGGTTTCTTCTGCAGGTTCTAGTGCTGATGGGCAGCAGATAGAGTGTAGGCTCCTCTCTTGGCACAGCAGTGAGGACACTGTGGTGCAGGGTTGGTTGAGGACCTGCTGATCCTGGCTGCTCTGTGTGTGGCTCTGGGCTGTGTGGCTGCCAGAAGGCACCCTGCGAACCTTGTGTCATGGCTCTTGTCCCTGAGATACCTCCTAGGATGCTGTGATAAAAATAGTTGATGCTGCAGGTAACAAAGCCGGAGGGACTTATACTATCAACTCCAGTGAGACCATGACAGATCTGTGTTGCTCTGCTACAAGGGGACCAATCTTACAGAAGCGGGAGACAAATATATTCAAAAAAGGGGAAAAGAAGGGTTTCTGACCCCTGTCTAACCATCATTTCTCTATTCAGAAGAAAGTCAGTGAGTGGGCTGGCTAATAAAACTTGCACTGGAACATCCAAAAGATACCAACTCTGCAAAGTACAAGTAAGGATATCCTTTTTCTCATTGGGAACACTCAGTACAGAATGTGGAAAATCATGCTTGCTTCGTGCCATGACATTTCTGGGCCACTTGTCCTGTAGCTGCCACCCCATTGCCCCTCCAGGCAACAGGAGTTCCCCTCTTTGGTGACCATCTCCATTATGTTGGGGCTTTAAGCCTTCTGCCTGCACTGGGGGCCATGAAACCCAACGGGTGGTTCTTGCACCACCTCCTGGGGGGGGTTTCCCTTGGCTGCCCTTGCAGCGGGAGGGGAAGGAGAAGGATGTGTCTCTGGATGGGGCAGCCAAAGTAGACACTCTTTGCAGCTGGTTGAGATGTGCCAAAAGCCTGTCCTGCATTTTTTTTTCATCAGGATATTAATGTGTCCCATTTTAGGAGTGCCCTGCGAACGGAAGGAGCTTTCGAGAGGAGCAGTGTTCATCATTTAACTCCCATGTGTATAACGGCAGAACCTATCAATGGAAACCTTTATATCCTGGTAACAAGACATTCTTTGTGTGTTTCATAATGCTTAGCCAAAATATTTTGATAGTTATGATGCTATAGCCTGCAGGAAGGCTCCTCCTCTGCTGTTCTAAAGTGATTTTTCAGAGACACAATCAGCTGTCTCCCAAGTTCAAAGGCATGTTTTGCAGCTGCAGAGTAGCTTAAAAATAAAACAACAACATGAATTTATGGCTGTAGCCTGGGTTGGTCACAGCTCCAGAGAACTGGAGAGCTGAAGAGGCTGGAGGAGGATGCAAAAGCATGGGGTGGTGGATTGTGCTGGCAGGGAAAGTCCGGCTCGCCCAAACAAGTGGCCGTTAATGACTGTGTGGCATTTCGGTGACATTTGCTCATTCACACACCCTTCATGTGCACTGTCAAATGCCACCAAGATGCTGTCAGTCAGTTTAGTCGTCCAGGGTGAGCGATGTAGAACTGCAGAAATAACTTGCGAGTCAGAGACTAAGATTTTGTTTGGGTTCTGGGCACCTAACTCCCATCAAAATCAAGCATTAAACAAAAATCGTGGCAAATTTTTAGAGCTGTTGGGAAACCAGGACCCTCCTCCTGAGGAGGAGTCTCCTGAGCATGGTTCTTCAGATCCACAATGCCTAAAAATAGAGACAGGATCTAATGCAACTTTCTTCTTTTAGGGGTCTCTGTACGTACCTCAGAACAATTACACTTCATGAAATTCTTTGTTGCCTCCTTTTATGTGAAACAAGCCCCTGTCTCACCAGCCTTCTTGGTAGGGTCAGCGTGGTAGAACTTGACCCATGGCAGGCTGGTTTAGCTGTAGCTTCTTGGCTGCTTCTGTCCCTTTCCTGTGGTGAGGTGACAATTTCTTTAAACATCTTTGCTCTTCAGGATGATTCACTGGAATCATTACAGCGAATTGTTTTGTTTTCTTAGCAGGCGTTCACGTGGCTCCTGGGGGATTTGCAGATAATTTGTTGACATTGATGCTGTCTTGCTTGGGCGTACAGGCCAGTGGGTATATGACCGCTCCCTAGTTGGTGGAGTTCAACTCTGAGCACTGGGTTTCGGCTGCAAAAAGGAATTTTTTGTGCATATTATAAAATGTGGGACTACTGTGCCAGGGGATGCAGCCAGCTGGTTGCCTGAAGAAAGCAAAGGGCGAATTAAGTCCAACTTGGGTGAAATTGTATGGAAAAGTCCTGATCTTTTAAGCTGCTATGGTTTTGAATGTAGTCTTACTTGTAACTGTATTTATAATGATGTATCTATGTTAACTTAACTCGTGTAATCAGTGTTGATATGTGACCATGCCCATGTTTTGGTGTGATAAGTACGTGTATCACCGCTGCAAGTCCTCGCACAGAGGAGTGGCTGTTGCTGCTTCAGTGCATCCCCCAGGCTGATGTTGGTGATGCCGCTGGCATCCATCACCAGGTGCATCCATCCCTGGCTGTGCGAGGGCTTGCAGCAGTGGGCTGTCACACTGTCAGAAGCGCAATCTCCTGTCCAGAAACACAAGAGATGGTAGCTTCTGAACTGCTGGCCGCTGTGCAAATGTGCTCTTGCTGCTGTTGTTTAGCTTGGCAGAAATTCTTTGACATTTGGTAGGATGTAAGTTATTGTGTTTCTGCTGTTTTGAATGTATTTTTATATCCTTTCCCCTCAGATGACTATGTTCACATTTCTAGCAAGCCCTGTGACCTCCATTGCACCACTGTGGATGGTCAGAGACAGTTAATGGTTCAGGCTCGGGATGGAACATCCTGCAAATACACTGATTTCCGAGGGGTTTGCGTGTCTGGAAAATGTGAGGTTGTTAAACATTATAGCAAAAATATTGTTAGTAGCATTCAGCAAATTACAATGGGTGCAACATTTGCCTGACCCTCAACCCTCTATCTGCGCATTCTTTAGCCGATTGGATGTGATGGCATTCTCTTTTCCACCCACACCTTGGATAAATGTGGAGTTTGCCAAGGAGATGGGAGCAGCTGCACTCATGTGACCGGCAGTTACCGGAAAGGAAATTCCCATCTTGGTAAGGCCTTTGGGGACCTTTGCCTTTTATTTATATCAGAGGGTGATTTTTAAAAATGAACTTACTTTGGGGTGAATTGCTTTCAGCTCTCACCGATTGCCTTGCTTTGTTTTTTTTCTCATGTTTTCTATTTTTGTTTGTGCCACTTGAAGATTTCGGCAGGGAAGGGCCTTTTTAAAGAAAATGAGTAACTTTGCACAATGTGTCAGAAGCCTCAGGTCTCTGGTGCTGAATGGTACAAAAGGGTTATGCAAGAGGCTGGCGTCTATTTTAGTTGTCTTCCTCATGCCCCAGTAAGACTAGAAATAAATGATTTGTAATAACAGGAAGTGAGGATATTTTGAAAGACCGGGATTTCCAAAATTAGCATGATGTAAAGCAACGGAACCTACATGTCCTAAATAGAGCAATCTAACTCAGGAATAACGATTAATGCTCTCTGAGGATTAGGCTTAAGATGGAGCAAGGTGCAGGAACTTTAGTGGCCTCTTAGGAGGACTTGTCCCATCACTTACCCAGTGCTAAGGAAAGGGAAGTTGGAGGAGAACCAAGCTGTGGTGTCTTGCAGGGGTTTGGGAAGACTGGCTAGCACAGGGTTCAATGCTGAACCGCAGGACAGCTTCTCTAGCTAACAAAGCTGTCTTCAAGTGTCTTTCCCTACAGCAGCTGAGAGAAAAGTGATATCTGTGCATGTGAGGCTTGCATCCTTCCCCCCTTGGCTGTGTTTTTCCACCATAAACCACACATTTTTCTTTTCTGTATCAATAAGGTCCAGTTTGCAACCTAACAATTATCAACGTTAGGGGTTTCTTTAATCCATAACTACTTAAAAATAATGGTGGATCAAGGCTGGCTTGCTTGATAGATTGGAATATTGACTTAACAAGTGTTTCATTCAGATTATTTGTTACAAAGTTCCTTTCGTTAATCTGTAGTTTCCCGCAGGCTACTCTCTGGTAACGCACATTCCTGCTGGAGCAAGGGACATCCAGATAGTAGAGCGGAAAAAATCTGCAGATGTTCTGGGTGTGTATAACCTCTTGGTGCTTCCTTCGAATGCATGCCTGCACCAGTAATGCTTTTCCCAACGTGAAGCTGAGCACAGTTTTCTTGCAGACATGAGCTAAATCCACAGTCAAAGTAAATCACAACCGCACTGTCCCGGCCGGTGCCTTTCTCCTCTCTGCAGTCTGAGCACCTGGGCTGTGTATATCAACACTTGGATTGCTTTAATGCAGAGACTGTTGGTCAATATTGTTGCTCCTTCAGTGTGGTATGACCAACACCCTGCTGCCAGATCACAGATAGCCAAGTGACTTCACCTCTCTAGTGATCTTCTTGACCTTCTCCTCCTTGGGGAATGTGCAACGGCCACATGGTAACAGCATCAAGATGTTACCTAAGTGTTGGGGGCCACACCATCCGTCTCATGATGGAGATGGCAGAGCTGCTCAAGAGGAGTGTGGAAAAATCTGGCCTTGCCCAAGAGAAGCACATTTGCTGCCATCATACTCTGCTGCCTCAGAGGCTTGTGGCCATGTGCAAGAAGGCTTGAATGAAAAAGGCTTGGTTTAGTACAGCTCCTGGGATGGTCCTGGATGACCTTTCTTGGGCTGCTGCTGGGTCAGGTGGCATCAGCTCAGTGCTCCCAAGGAGGTCACTCCTGCTGTTGACCATCTGATAGTCTGTTTGTGGTCTGCAGAGCTGGGATCACGAAATGTTCATGTTGTGCTAGTGCCAAAAGGGTGAGAGAAGTCATGGACTAGTGTAAGCCATATACCTAGGAGCTTGCAATGTAGAGGGATGCAGAACTCTAGGCACATACTTGCATGTGATATGTTGGAAATAGGCGAAAAATGCACTGTAATGTAGGAGAAACACTTGTTTTATTAGTGATGCTCTAATAATTTTATCTCCTGAATGAACAAGGGGTAATATCTCACCTCTGCTCTGACATTGTTTTTTTTTTTTTTCTCTCTCGTTTGAAGCTGTGGCTGATGAAGCTGGGTACTATTTCTTCAATGGCAACTACAAAGTTGACAGTCCAAAGAACTTCAACATTGCAGGCACGGTGTTCAAGTACCGCAGGCCCATGGATGTCTACGAGACTGGCATAGAGTATATTGTAGCGCAAGGACCAACAAACCAAGGGTTGAATATAATGGTGAGCTTTGACTGTTCGTGTTCATAAGGCTGGGAGTGATAGGAAAGGGAAAAATCTGTTGGATCAAGGAAGGGGTGGTCATGGGAGCAGAGTCCTGCTGTGGTTTCACAGCTTTCCTGGGCAGCTTGAGGAGGGGAGTGGGAGCAGCAACAGTGCCCAGTTCCTTGCACAAACTGATTTTATTTGCGTCAGCACTCTCAGATGCAGCAGGGATGTGAATAATGAGCGTGGGCTTGGTAACCCCTCTCTCTGCAGGGAGAAGATGCCTCAGGCACTGCAGGGGGATTTCTCTTCTACTCCTTGGCATTTTTATCTGAGTTACCTGGCAGGAAAAGTAAAAATAAGAAATTAGACCAGATAGCTTAGATAAGCACACAAAACTTAAACCCAAACTCTTTCTTGAAAGCAAACCATTTAAACCAGACATATGAAGAAAAGTCATCTAATCTTCTTCTAGGCATCCAGCCAGAGCCCAAGTCCTGCCATCTTCCAGATAGTCCAAGACTCCTTGGGAAGGGGAAGGGATGGTTGCTTGGGTTCCTATAAAACATGAGGCCAGTAAGAGGTTTTAGCACATCTGCTGTGAGTCCTCATCCCCAGTGGGGATGTAGTAGCTGAAGGGGGCATGTGCATACTCCTCATGGAGCCATAAAAAAATGGGTTTGTGAGTGATGGTCAGTAGCTTCTGAAGTGTCTCTCCCAAGTCTTTGCTCACTCAGTGGCAGAGGAGGAGGTGGAACCTGTGGCTCCCAGTCCCTGTGCTGGGGCTAATCCCCAAGGCAGGGCTGCCAAATAACCCTTGGAAAATTGTGCTCGGCTCCAGTCGTAAGAAGTTGGCAATATTATGGAAAGCAGTTTGGAAATAACAAAGTAGGTGCTCACCAACTGTCAAGTCCAAGATGAATCACAAGCTTTGCGTGCCATATATTCACTGAATCCACTAATAGTTTAATTTCATTTGTTAGGTCTGGAATCAAAATGGCAAGAATCCATCCATCACATTTGAATACACCCTCCTGAGGAAGCCACACTCAAAAAATCTGCAGCCCATCTACTACACCTTCTCTGAGTCAGATAGTGAAGAAAGCAGAGAGTTCGATGGAGACGTGCCGTTGGGTTTCATCCAGCACAATGCAACCTATTTTGGGAAAATCTCCAGGGAAAGGATAGACTTGGAGAACCAGGTGTTTGGAAGGCAGGACACGGAGGAAGATTTAAACTTGAGCAAAGGTCAGGAAACCAATGAGGTCTATGAAAGAGCAGAAACAATTGACTGTGAGCCAAAACTGAAGGGCAAACAACCCCAAGGTAAGGAGGAGACTTGGGCCTCACCGTTCTGCTTCTCAGAGCTCATGTTGAGAAATGCTCTGTTTCTACCTCTGGTGATTCTGCTGGTTTGTTTTTTGGAAACCTTGGAAAGTTCTTTAAAACATCTCTGCTCATAAATCCTCTTTGCCCTTCAGGTTCTGGTTTCTGGTGGGTAGGGGGTGGCCATGGGTAAGGTGTCCCTGCTGGTGCCCTGCCGTGCTTTGCCTCATGCCAAGGACAGAAGGGAGCCATGGGTGCACAGAACTCCCCATTACAATGTCTTCCATCATCTCCCACCTCTCCACAGCCACCAGCAACCTCCTCCCCTCCAGTCCCTTGGGCATCCCACCACCAAACTGCCTTAGGTGCTTTCCCAGCATGGCTGCATGGGCTCTGGCACCAGGAGGGCATCCTCCTTTCTGACCTCTGCTATTGCTTGGAGCATTGCTGGCAGGTGCTGATCTCTTCTCTGGCCATGCGATAGCAGGATGAGACCCATAAAGCTGCATACCCTTCCCAGAGGGGTACATCCCCATGAGATTCCCCTTCCCAAGACCCCAACTCCTGCCTCTAGCCTCTGCTCGGGCTCTGGCGTGCCCTCGCTGTTCCAGGCTGCTTTCGCCTCCCAGCCTGAATGCATTTTGTGGTTGTCATTGTTGTTTCCCCCTGTTGGCTCCAATCTAGATTCAAACGTAACCAGGTCTACTTACCAGACAGACCATGACGACAGAGAATTCGACCCCAGGTTCACCTCCAGGGAGTTCCTTTTGGAGAATGCCATCACGGACAAGCTGCTGGACAAGACCTCGGACTCCAAGGAGCTGGTGCTCAACATGACGATGAACAGCATCTTTGCCCAGGGAGACCCAATCAACTCTGTGGGGCCGCACATTGACAGCCTCTATGTTGACTATGAGGACACTGATGGCGTTGTGACCTACACCATTAATAGCACTTACATGGAGCTGAGCAATGGCAAAGCCATCAACGCGTCTGCAGAGACACAGTTTTCAAATGCCACTGTCACCATGAGCATCCCTCAAGGGAACAGAACCCACAAAGCAAGGTAGGAGACATGTCTTTAATTATAATAAATCTATTTATTGCTATTCTTGACTCATAATAGCCCTGTACTCAATATAGACCCCATTGCAAGGTTTCTAGTTGCTTTGGAAGCCAGAAGGTAAGTGGGGGTAGGATGATGTATGTGAAGGCTGTCTGGTCGGGGTTAATTTGAAAGGAAGGGCCCAAGGTTTGGGAGCAGAAAGTCAAGAGAGCATTTAGGCAAGAGTAAAACTCACTGCCCTCCTTGGTGGAGACATTGGCAAGTCCTTGCTGATGGTGTCAGCTTGTGCGTTGCTCTATGCCTGTCATGGCCTGTTATCAGAGCTGTGACCATAAAAAGCCTCTTCCTTTTGCCTTCTCTTGATGTCCTGCTCTGATTCCCCAGGCCCTTTCCTCTGAGTTCTGATGCAGCAGAAGTTAGTCCTTGCCCCGTTCTACCCACCCTGTTGGTTGCCATCCACAATCCTCCTCACTTGTGCTGGCAGGAACATGCTTCCAGCAGCTCCCAGCATGGTCCTGCCTGCTTAACCTGCTGCTGGAGAGGCAGGGCAGGACAGCAGGAGCTCCTCTGCAGGGCCTGCAGAAATCGCCTGGATTTGCTGCCTTGGCAGATGCAGTGCAATTAGTCACTGCTTTGACAGGAATATCAAAAGCTCTCCAGTGGCAGCTCACTGATTGATATTAGGACCATCACTTCAGGATCTCTTTTAATGGCTGGTTTGGAGTTGGTCGTGCTATAAAATGTGATAGGAAGGTTAAAAAAAAAAAAATGCTTGATCTGTCTTTAGCAGTAGAGTTTGTCCAGGCAAGGATGGGCTGGGTGAAAGGAAGTCTCAAGCTAGTGATTGTCCATGAGTCCATGTCTAGGGCCTTTGGAGGTGCCCTGGGGCTGTCTGGGGAGCAGCTTCTGTTCAGAGCCTGTGGGCGCTCATTCCCAGTGTGGGCATGCAGGGACTGGGATGGGGCAATTGCTGCAGAGCAGCAGTTAGCCCTCCTTCATGTGCAGGCACGTGTTAGACCACTCCTCAAAGAGCTTCAGCTGGAATCAGGGCCCTGGGAGTCACCCAGGTCCCAGACCCACAGCTGTGAATGTGGGTCGCACTCTGCAGCCCTACGGCTTTTTTGGGGCCCACAGCACCCAACCCTCCCTTGCAGGTCTCCTGGCTCTGCTGCTGTGATTTCTATCTCCTGGTCTTCACCACCTGTAAAACATGAGTTTTGAGGCTGAGCTTCAGAAGGTGTACAGCGCTGAGCAGATGATCTCTGGTTGTAGCTAGCCGTCTTTACCCAGAATTTATACCAGCTTATGCTAAAGAAAATGTCCATGCAGCCAAACATATCAACAAACTTCTTAATGATAAGAACACTGAAACTGCGCCAAGGGCTTGAGTCTATCATCCCTTCTCATGGCTTGGCTTGGAAACGCTGCCTTCGGCTGCCAAAGCAAGTGTTTCATTAGCCCTCTGACAGATGGGGCCAGCACGTCTGAGCTCCTGCTGTACCTTGCCGAGGGGGTGAGGAGGGGGCTGCCTGGCCCCTGGGGCTCTCCTGGTCCCTGGCATGCTCCCAGGTGGCCCTAAACCTTTCTCCCAGTAGCTGTTAACTGGGGCTAGTGCTTTCCTAGCTCCTGGGAATGTAGGATCTTTGTGCTTTATATTCCAGAGCAGCTTGGCTGTTACAGGACAATCACAAAAAAGCTCAGTGGCTCTAGGGCAGCTTTTTGTGGTGCTACAAAACCCCTTGCACCACCCCTGGCTGTCCATCTATTGATGACACAGGGCTGGGATTTAAACCCCTTTAGGAAGAATACTCTGCATTTCCCCCCCTCCACCCTGTTCCTGCTTTTTTTTGTTCTACAGTGTTCCCTCCTTCTTCCTCCCCCCAGATCACTCTAGAATAATATATGAACTTTTCAGATCTAAACATTAATTTCAAAAAAAGTTTTGCCACTAGGCAAAAGGCGGTATCTACTTTGCTGTAGCCTGGGCTGGGGGATGGTCAGCTCCTCATATGTTCCATAGACTCAATTAGGCTGGAAAGAATCTTTAAGATCATCAAGTCCAACCACATCCCTCACTGTGGGGCTGTGGTGAGGGGGTTGAAAGGCCGGTGGAGGCAGATGTGGGGCAGCTGAGCCGTAGGGAATATGCTGTTTGGAGGCATGTCAGAAAAAAAGAGAGGGGAAGAAAAAAGGCAACAAAGCAACTTATGCCTCATTTCAAGAGGCCTCATCCACTGCAGTTCAGAAAGTCTCATAATGTCACCGGCAGAGCATTGGCATGTGTGGGGAGTTGTGGAGGAGGGAGAGATGGGCACGTTTGCAAGGATCCAGCTGTTCTGCCATGACTATGGATGATCTTCGCTTCCAGGGGATGGGACCCAAGGGACTGTGTCAGGACAGCCTGCTTGTGCCCAGGCCTTTAGTGCTTCACCCAACTCTGTTATCATAGAATACTGGGTTGGAAGGAACCTCAAGGATCATCTGGTCCAACCTTTTCTGGCAACAGCTTCAAGTCCAGCTGCAATCTTAATGCTAATCACTAAGCTGCATTTTCTGTGTGGAAATGGTGGCTGAGGAGCCCCAGCTCAGCTCATGGAGGCCAGGGTTAAAGCTCTTGCTGGAACCCAACCCAGCAGAATAAAGCCCATAGTGACAGTGGGATGTGATTTTGGCATTTGGCATGTCATGGGCAGGGTGGTGGAGCAGGAGGCATGTGAAGAGCACTGGGGATTGGGCTGGTTCCTCCAGGAGGAAGGAAGATGGGGAGGACAACCAGAAGCTGCACTGAAGAAAATAGTGATGGGATGTGAAGGAAAACTTCTTGCCCTAGGCCTGGGGCAAGGTGAGGGATCTCCATCATTGGAGATGGGCAAAACTAGACTGTGCAGGGCCCTGTGGGACTCAGTCTCTTATTAGAGTCAGTCTAGTTCTGAGCAGGAGCTTGGACTTGAGACTTCCCAAGTCCTTCCCAGGCTCAGTTTGGTGGCTTTTGCTCATTTTCCTCCCCTGTCAATGAACAAGCAAGGGAAGATCCTCTCTTTGCAGACCATAACCAGTCAGTCTGTGCACGGGGGAACAGTGTTGGTTAGAGGTGGGGCATTTCATTTCTTTCTAAACTGCTGCAGTTCTTAGTGTGGATGGAATGATCTGGTCATGGGAGCACCTTACACCAGTGACTTTCATAGAGTCCTAAGTCCTGCTGGGACTGGAATGGGTGGGTGGCTCTTGTGCTGTGGTAGGGATGCAGTGCTGCTTGTCCTCTCCTGGAGCAGTTAAAACCTTTCTGTTCCATACCAGGGCAGACTCAGGCACCCTTCGTCCTTCATCCCATGCTGCAGTGTGCAGCCAGGGCTGACCCTGCAACCAGAGCCATGAGTTTCCCCCTTTATTTAAAAATTAGAACTGAAATAAAACATAGGAATATGAACCCAGGGACTCTGGACATTGGTCTGTGGTGTTTATGTGCACTTGTTAGAATTATTCTTCTGTTTTGAGGAGATGGGCAGCCCAGACCTTAGCTAGGGGTGAGGGACTGGTGCTAATTCTTGGTGCTCTGTTGCTTCCCTGAAAAGCAGAAGCGAAGTGCAGGCAGGGAAGAAAATACTTGACTTTTATTACAAAGCTCATAATAAAGAGGAAAAATAAAAGAAAGAAGCCCACCAGCTTCATGGGACAATGTGCTGCTGTTTGCATTTCGAGGAGAACAAAATGACAGTTTTGTCTTTGCTTGAAATGGCAAGAGCTGAACGCTGCCCTATGAGCAAATGTCTGATTTATCTGGGAAGAACTTGTTCCTACGTCCTCATTGTACATAGAAGCAGCTCTTTATTTAGGATCACATACATTAAAGGGACACTGTTGAAAGATATTCTGTCCTCAGATGTGGTATGAAGCTTATTTTGAAGATTATTTTTCCCGTTCAAGGGAAAGGATTCGTGGTCACAGCATAACTTGGTGTTTACTTGGGTGCCTCAGGGAGCAGGGTATAGACTGGAGGATCTAGATAATACCCCATTTTCCAGGCAAGTTAAAGTACAAAAAGCAGCTGTTGACTATGTTTTAAGGGGTCTTACTGAAAACTCTCATCTTGTGAGCCCTCTCCTGCCCCAGTGGCAGCAGGCAGTTCACTGATGGCACCCAGGGCTGAGCTGGGCTCGGAGGCTGATGTTGGTCCCCAGGCAGAGCTGGTCTGGAAAGATAAAAATGCTATTTATAGGGAGCTGAGGTTGTTATTTTTCTGCAAAAAATAGTCACACTCATTTCGGTTCCATTTCAAACGCAGGAAGCGACCCTTTGCCAAACTGACAGAGGCAAAATCAACAGGGAAAATGAGATTGTTGTTGTTTTTAATCCTTCCGGAGGCTCAGTGCTGGCGGTGGAAGGAGGGTGGGTCCGAGAGGAAATGGCTAGATTCTCAACAGTGTCCTTTTAAAGGTTGATTTGATAGGCTGGACCTGAACTTTTTGTTATGAACAACTAAATAAGGCAATTTCAGAGCTTCTGCTGCCTAGAAATCACACAAGCTGCATATCTCGCCAGGCCAGAGACAGCTGGAGGTCAGGATACAACCTTGTACGCTATTCCAGTGTAGCTGTGTCAAGGGTTTGGACAAAGGTATGAGAGCAGAATTTGAAGCCTTTCTGTTGTAAAGGTGCAGTATCCCTGGTGTGTTATAACCTCACAGCACGTAGGATGCTGGGACTGAACTGGGAGAAGCTGTTATTCTTGGTTTGACAAATGCTTTTTGTACACCAGGCTGACTCCATTACTCCTTTCCCGATGGCATTACGCGTCTGAGCACGGCGTGGATATGAGAGATGCAAATTACCTACCTAAAGTAAAAGAGAGCAAACCGAAACAAAACGAGAGTGGCCATGGCAGTGGGTAGGCAAATGGCATGCCTTGGTGTTTTAAAAGCAAAGTGTGCTCTGAGAAGCAAGTTTAGAAACTCCTGTGCCACTTGCTGGCTTTCAGAAGGAGTGAGTGGCTGGAAGCTCTGCCGCGTCGAGCAGCACGAGACTCTTACCCAGCCCCGGAGATTCAGGGGAGGAGATACTGCACCTTTAGTCACTGTATGGCAAGGGCCAGGTGTATTTGAGCAGAAAATGCAAACTTTTTGTTAAATTCTGAACTGTTTCTACTTGTGGGTATTTTTATCCCATTCTCTCTATTTCTAGACAGTGGAAGCTCTGCCTCTAACCGGGCTGGGGATTCTACTTGGGGCTCAGGACAGGTATGTTGTGAAACAAACCAAACCAATTAAAACAAAACAAACAAACCCCAAAAAATCAGAGAAACCAAACCCAACCGCCAAACCAAGCAAATCCCCTCCCAAACCCAAACCCAACCGAACTGCAGCCTGCTGGCAGATGTGTGTCTGACGTGGCCTATCACCGCTCGCCTTGTAAATGCCTTTTTTGTTTTGTTTTGTTGTTTTTTTTTTTTTCTGTTTGTTTGTTTGCTTATCGCTAGAAACAGATTGAAGTTGTTAAGAAAGGGCCAAGGTGTGAGTGCTGCTGACATGTACAGGTGGAAGCTTTCCTCCCATGAACCCTGCAGCTCTACATGTACCACAGGTAGTTATAAGAAGCAGACAAATTCTGCACAACCGCTGAAATCACCTGGTGTGTGAGTCACTTTTATGTCTGTTAGGGATGGGAAGGACCTGGTGCTGTGTAGGGGATCTCGTGATCTCTGGAGCTGGTTTAGCACGACCCCCAGATCTGCTCTGCCCGGGTGCAAAGGCCAGGGAGAGGAGTAGGGGGCTGAGAGCGTGCAAAGCCCACTGACCTCTCAGGTGTGTTGGGGACTGGGTGTTGGTACCCAGCATGTCCATCATCCTTCAAAATACTCTCCTTTCGGGGAGCTCTGAACATCACCTTCACTTCCCAGCCCAGCAGGGAGGTGCTGGGGCTTCACAGGATCCCCAAACCTGTGCTGAGTCTCAGCATGTCACCTCTGGTTTGTGGTTTTTTTTTTTTGCCTCCCGCCCCTTTTTGACCATCCAGAGGTGTTTGAAAAGCTCAGCTGCTTCTCCACAGAGTAAAATTTTGAAGATTTTTCAGCTCTGGCAGGAAATAAAATAGCACTTGGCTTGCTGATTTTGTTTTGTTTCTCCCACTCTTTCTACCTTGGAGCCTGATCTTGGCTGCGAGGGTGTAAATCTGGAACAGTGATGTAGATGCCAGGGATATCAAAACCAAGTCTGTATTCTTTTTGCATAAATTCCCCCTTTTTAACCCCCCAAAAGCTTCAAGCCACCTGATCTTAATCCTCCTTTACCCCTTGGTTAGGAGGTCTTGGCCCCTGCAAGCCCCTCACTTGTGATGAAGGCTGCATGTGGGTCGTGCGCTCACCTGCACCATCCCTGAAATAATCCAGGTCCTGTGGTGCTTCTGGAATTAGAAAGAAGGAAAAAAGGGGGAGAGAGGAGATTGCAATCTAAAGGACAAACAAATGCAAAGATTTTATTTTTTAAGCGTTTGTTCTTGTCCAGCAGGCACATTCTGGCAGCAGGAGCTTCACAAGCTGCCCCTTTCCCTGCGATCTCATCAGCCACATGTTCTGGGACTTTTTTGACTTCTTTGATCCCCTCTGAGCAAATTTCCCCCTGGACTGGGCCGGGCTGCTCCGCCCCGGTTTGCAGCTAACAGAGAGAGGTTTTTCTTAAATTTCTCCTTTCTCGTTGCCTTTTCATAATGACATATCGCAGAGAAGCAATACCACGTCAAGAGCTGTAGATCTTTTTTTAGTTTCATGTAAACCATATGTTCCCAAGAACTGAAGTTCTTGTTACCTGTAGCCAGAGCAGCCTCCTGGTCCCCAGCCAGGTCCCAGAATGGACTTCACAACATTTACTCTGGCACAACAGGCTGTGGGGGGGGAAAGGTCTGGGTCTGACCACACTGTCTGCCTGTGTTTTCAGCAGGGGAGCAGGAGGGGCAGGTGCCTCCTTGTAAAGCTCTCGGGAGCCTTTCCTTGGCCTGGAGAGCTGGGTGCACCTGAGGAGAACCCGGGTGTAAATGGGGTGTAATGTGTATAAAGACAGTGGGTGGATGGAGCGGGTTGGGGACTGCAGGGCTCATGGGTGGAGGTGGCAGAAAACAGAGTGGGAGCTGAGGTGGAGGGAGCTGCCCAGCAGACTCATTGCCCCAAGCGTTTCCTATAAAAATGTATTAGTCATATATTGATCTTGGTGGCAAGCCTTGGCAGGGGTGGCCATGCCCATCTTTGGAGCTGGCCAAGCTCAACTGCACTGCCCATGCTGGCTGGGTGGCCACCACAATCCTCCTCTCCCGCAGCATCCATCCCATGGGCCAGAAGGTCCAACTTGCTGCTTTCCATTGGGAGGAAGTTTTGGCAAATGCAGCTAGAAAAAAAAAAAAGGGAAGAAAGAAAAGAAGTCTGGATGTCAAAATCACCAAGCATCCTCTGTTGTGTGTATGTATTCTCTTTGAAACTAGGAGTGATGTCCACATATGCGATGTGTGTTCGCTATGATGGGATCGAAGTGGATGATACGTACTGTGATGCCATGACCCGTCCTGAGCCCATCCATGAGTTCTGTGCTGGGAGAGAGTGCCAGCCAAGGTACCACCTCGCCAGGGCGCTCCTGGGGGGCTCCGTGTTTGCTCTGCTGTGGATGTATTTGGGGGAGGGGGTCGGTGTGGATTTGGTGGGGAGGGCAGCAGGGGTGGCCTGTAGCACCCTCATCCCTCCTCCCATATTGCATCTGCCTGGGGTGTAGCAAGACTCCTCCTGAGTGCTTTAGCTCAAGCTGCCAGGTTCAACCTTCTGTAAATCCTGGCAGAATTTGCACCATCAAGTCTGGCTTTGAACAATATGGGGAATATCGCGCTCTGGCCCAAGCATGAAGGAACGTGTGTGAGTTGGGTGGGGGGGCTGGACTTGCAAACTGTGCCATGGATCCAGCCTTCTGGTCCCTTCCGCATCCTAAACATCACTGAGGTTTGCTTGTAGTGGGGCGAGAGCTGGAGCAGAAGGGAACCCTTGCTGGAAGTCCTTCAGAAGGTTTCCCTCCAGAATCACATCTTTATTGGAAAATGTGATGGCCACCCAGAGCCAGGCTGGGGCAGCTCCGCTGCGGGTTTGGAACATGGGCTTGGTGGCAGGCTTGCAAGGAACAGCAGTTATGGGCAGGACAGACGTGTGTCTGTCGAAGGGAGGGGGACTGTGATGGTGTCAGACTGGGGACAGGGCAAAGGGAGAAGTCAAGTCGGTGCATGTCCTGGAGTGGTGTCTCTTGTGAACAGGGCAAAGCAAGGCTAGAGTGATGCCAGGGACGACATCAGTGATGCCAGAGTGAAGCCCTGGAGAGGGCTTGCTTCCACCTCACGTTAATTATGGAGGACAGGGGAGGAAAGCACATGCCCTTTGCAGTATAAGATCTCATTGAGCGTTGTGCATTAAGGCTGAAGAGCTGCAACTGAGGCAAGAAAAGCGCGGGGAGGTGGATGGTGCTACTGCTGGGAACACCCCTGCCCTGCAGACACCGTGGGGACTTTAATCTCTATTTGCATTAACTTTGTAATTTTTTAGCACAAGATCTTTTCATGCTTAGATTTGTCCCACTGGTCTTTTATAAAGTCGTCCTTCCTTATAGGTGAGCTATTGCACTGCAAGAGAGAAGAGCTGCTCCCTGATTTACCCGTGATTGCAGCTCGGCGGTGGGTAAACCAAGGAGCTGCCGGGAGCTCAAATGGGGCAGCCCAGCTCATTCACTAGTGCTTCGGCAGACGGGATGGTGCTTGGGCTGGCAACACCTTTCCAACAAAGTGTGAAGGGAATTCTGCCTGATTTGGGTGAGAAAGACCTTGGGTCTATCTCCCTTCTGAATTTTGGTGGCACCTCTAAATGTGTGACATCTCCCTATGGCTGCTCGTTGGTCCTGGAGCCCTGTGAGGGGTGCGGAGCTGGTGTGCAGCTGGGGACCTGCTTTTCCCACTTAGAGCGGCACCAGAATGGGAATTCTGATCCACTTAGATTTTTCCATTTTTAGCTTATTCTGCAATTCAGAATTGCTATAACGTTACCGTGCTGTAAAAAAACTGACTTCTTACGTCTTTTCCCTTGGTTTACAAGCTGCTGCATTCTTGTAACATCAGGACAGTAGTAGCAGGGGACAGTAAGGTGCAGGCGGTGTCTTGGAGCAGATCCCAACTCTCCCAGCCCATCCCGTGACATTAGCAGTGTTAGACTGACGGTGATACAGGAATGCCTGTTCCATCAGGGCTCAGACAGCTTTGTGTGACATTATTGCTGGGATTTGCAGGGTGATGCTTTAGCTGAGCAGGCAAAAAAGAGAGGTCAAACTCTCTTTTGCCCAAAGAGATGGGCAAAAAGCACAGCAGAGATATGTGCTGGCACAGGCGGGGTCGCAGCCTGGGAGTGTGCAGCCCATGGGTGTCAAACCCTCGGCAGCGGGTGACAAACCCTCAGCAGCGAGGGCATGGGGCTGTGCCTCACCATCCCAGTGCCTCCTTCTTCTTGGCAATCTGGTTTTAGCATCCACTGCTGTGAGCTCAGGTCTGCTGGGTGAAACGACCACATATTAATATATCTCATCCCATGGGAAAATTTCTTGAGCACTGGCAGCCTGACTACAGCTCGTTCTTATTGCAGCCGTCTTCCTCCAGCCAAGAGCAGGCAGGGTTTTCCAGTGGGATGCTCCAGCCCTGGTCCAGTTGTGCCTGTCTTGATGGCCTCTCTTGCCTCCGCAGGTGGGAGACGAGCAGCTGGAGCGAGTGTTCCCGTACCTGCGGGGAGGGCTACCAGTTCCGCATCGTCCGCTGCTGGAAGATGATCTCGCCGGGATTCGACAGCTCGGTCTACAGCGACCTCTGTGAGTCCGCTGACATCACCCGGCCGGATGAGCGCAAGGTCTGCAAGAATCCGGCCTGCGGGCCCCAGTGGGAGATGTCCGAGTGGTCTGAGGTAAGTCCTGGGGGCTACTGGCCTGGCAGCACTGAGAGTGAGTGCATGTGCCTTCAATTCTCCATTCCTTTCCTCACTGAGCCTGATCCATGGCCATCAGAGACTCTGCCTTTTAGGACAGCGCCTGCTGCCATTCCATGTGGACCATCATGCGCCAGTAACTATTTTTTTTTTTTTCCTTAAAATGAATGCTTGGGTCCCCTCCAGAATGGGGAGGCCACAGCTATTAGTTGCTCCCAGTTTTTGGCCACACATCAGGTGCTGGCATTGCCCACTGAGTTAGAGCAGGAGCCCACACCTGAGATCCTCCCACCATTACTTACTCCCCAGGCTCTTCAACCCACAAGGTTCCATGGAGGAGATGCCACCTCACACATTAATTATGTTGCTATAAACTTCCCTTTCTTACCTCCAATTTTTTTTTCCCAACGTTGGACACTTCTAAGATGCAGCTGGACAAGGTGCTGGGACATCTTGTCTAGACTGTGTTTTTCCCAAGAAAAGTCGGACCAGATGATCCCTGAGGTCCCTTCCAACCTGGTATTCTGTGATTCTATGATTCCATTTCACTGCACCACCTGGAGAATTAAACCTTTTCCAAGCTGTGCCTTAAACAGATCCGTGGAGCAGTTGGAAGATGGTTTGGGCAGTGCAGTGCGGCTTTTGGGTCAGCTCATTGATCTGCTCAGGAAAACATGTGAAAGGGTTTGGCCCCTGAACTTGTTTCCAAGCACGGCCAGTGCTCCAGCGCATCACTTGCAAACATAAACCCATGGAAATAACCATGGATGGTCTCTGAGCTCAGCTGGTTTGGGAGCCAGTCCCTGGCTGGATTGACACTTGGGGTGCAGGGATGGGGACCCAGCATGTCTGGCAACAACTGTGTCAATCACATGGGGGGTATAACTAACCTGCACTGCTCAGAAACAGACCTGCCTCCTCTGTGTCTTCTGGAAGTGGACATGCCTGGGGGGAGTGAGATTTTGGGTCTGTGTCTCTCCTCGAGCTTGCCGGGGGTGCCACCACTAGCCCCATGTGCTGGGGACACTTGAGAGCAGAGCTTGACACTTGTGCCTTGGAGCCCATGTGCTCCAGTGTTGTTCCTGCTCCCAAATTAAGCCCAGACCCCTTCTAAGCAAGAGCAAACTGAGCTGCCCCACAGTTTACAGCACAAGGGACTGGACTTTTCCTCCTGGGAGGCTCCCAAAAGGATTCTTGATGTAATTCAAATGTCTCCTTTCCTCTGCAAGCCGGGGTGCATCGTTTCCCTCAAGCTGACGGAGGGGCTGGTGCATTCCCTGGTGTTGCAGGATGTTTTGACTTTCCCAGCTGGGTAGACAGGAGCTCCCTGCACACGTGCTGGCGCATTATTTTTGACCAGCGTAGCAAAGCAGAGTGGCTTATTTTACAGAAATCTGTAAGAAATCTGTATTCTCCTCCAGCATGTGTCAGGGACAGATTGCTTGAGAAAGTCCTGGACTAGTTTGTTCTTAGCCAGCAGCAAAGCTAATCTCATTTGGATCCTGTCTGAAGAAGGGTGCCAAGTTGGCTGGGGAGATAGGCATTAAAAAAAAAGCACATTTCAGGGATCTGAGGATTAACATATCAGTGCGGTGCGTCTGAGCACTCTGCTGTTGACACTTTTCCCTGCTTTACGTTATGCATGGAGCAAACGTGTGTCTGTGAGACTGTAGTAACTCAAATCCTGTTCTAAATAATGTCACTGGGCTGCGCGGTGCCAAATTTATCCACAGCATAAAAATCTCAGTTGTGCAGTTTGGGGAAAACATTCTCAAGAGGTGGAAAGGAGCTCGCTGTTCCTGGGAAGGAGGCGAGTGAGATCTCACCCTGTCTCTAAGTGACAGCTAAAACCTTTCGGCTCTCATCAGGCATTTTTAGTGCCTTAGGTTTTCACCCTCTAGCACCTGGCATCACCCAGTGAAGAGCTTACACAACACCCAGGCAGGATGGAGCCCTCCTGCACCTTCATCTGACTGCTGAAGCTGTTGAGGGGTTTGGGGGAAGAAGGGTGGCTTTGCTAGGGGTTGTAAAGTCACCTCTGCGTTGTCAGTTTGCGTTTTGAGAGTTTCATGTTAAAAATGTGGAAAACCCCAGAAAGCAGCTCCCAGTTCCCATCGCAGTGGGAGCACCAGGAAGAAAATTTTCACGGGAAGAGTGATCAGATACTGGAATAAGCTGCCCAGGGATGTGCTTGAGTCACCATTCCTGGATGTGTTTAAGGGTCATTTAGATGTGGTATTGGGGGATATGGTTAAGAGGAGAACTTTGTAGAGTAGGGTTGATAGTTGGATTCGATGATCCCAAGGGTCTTTTCCAACCGGAATGATTCTGTGATCAGCTGACCCTGTCCTCTCCTGGCAGTGCCCAGCGCGGTGTGGGGAGCGGAGCGTGGTGACACGGGACATTCGCTGCTCGGAGGACGAGAAGCTGTGCGATGCCAGCGCCCGGCCCCTGGCCGAGAAGAACTGCACAGGCCCACCCTGCGACCGGCAGTGGACTGTCTCCGACTGGGGACCGGTGAGACCCCAGGGTGGCCGACCAAGTGGCCATCACCCGGTGCATGTGGCCCTGCTTATGGGCTTGCTTGGTGCTCCAGTGCGGGGTGTTTGGGGATTGGAGTCATCCTCCCCAGCAGCTCCCAGCTCCAACAGACCTGCAGGCAGCCTCTTTTCTCTCCTTCCCCCCCCTCCCTTTTCCCTCTTTTTTTCCCCCCTCCCTTTTCCCTCCTTTCCCCCCCCACCCCGCCTTTTCCCCTTCCTTCACAATTCTGCTTGAGACCCCCTCCATCCCCAGCTATTTTTACACAGGTTTTGATACATTAGCATCAGCTAAAAATAAGTTGTTTCCATGGCAGCAGCGGTGGTGAAACACCAGCCGGCTTTGCAAGAGCGACTGCAGAATTCCCGGGGAGCACTCGCTGCCTGCACCCCTGCTCGGGGCACTGCCTGCCTGGTCCTTTGCAGGGATGGGAGGAAAATTTGCAGCCACTTACTTGGTCCCCTCTGCCTTGACCTTTTTGCGAGCCACCCTGAGGTTCCCTGCTCGTGATGCTTCCCCTCTTGCTTGCCCTGAGAGATGCTGAGTTTTGCTCAGCACTGTCGCAGTGGGCCCCTGGGATGTTGGCTGTGGTGGGGCTGTCCAGGGAAGGATGCCCTGAGCTACCCTGTGGCTATTTTAAGCTGAACCCCAAATAATCCCTCTATGATGTGGGGTAGATGGGGTTGGGGATGCGGCTGGACCCCATGGAGGCATCTCCATCCCCGTTGTGGGGATGGGGACGGGGATGGAGCCATGGTGCCTTCCCCGCCGCTGACCACCCGCCATGCCCGGTGTGGTTTCAGTGCAGTGGCGGCTGCGGGCAGGGCAGGATGATCCGGCACGTGTACTGCAAAACCAGCGACGGGCGGGTGGTGCCGGAGTCGCAGTGCAACCTGGAGACGAAGCCACTGGCCATCCATCCCTGTGGGGACAAGAACTGCCCCTCGCACTGGCTGGCACAGGACTGGGAGCGGGTAAGTGAGAGAGTTGGGGTTATTCAGTCTGTAGAAGACAAGGAGACCTTATTGTGGCCTTCCAGTATCTTAAGGGGGCCTACAAGAAAGCTGGTGAGGGACTTTTTAGGATGTCAG
>JAVSBS010013049.1:0-41808 GCA_033124195.1 Coracias cyanogaster | reverse complement strand
ACACTATTCCTGATACGGGCCAGGATGTCGTTGGCCTTCTTGGCCACCTGGGCATACTGCAGGCTGATGTTCAGCCAGCTGTCTACCAGCACCCCCAGGCCCTTTTCCATCAGGCAGCTCTCCAGCCACTCCTCCCCAAGCCTGTAGCGTTGCTGGGGGTTGTTGTGGCCCAAGTGCAGGACCCACTACTTGGCTTTGTTAAACCTCATACAGCTGATCTGAGCTCAGGGTCCAGTCAGAGCTAGTTTATGTGAGACGATGACAAAAAGAGCAGAGAGCATCTCTGTGAAAATTCCTGTGTTTTTACCGTCAGTTGTGGAGCAGCCCTCGTGCAAAGTAGATGTCTGAATTTTGCTGGTGCAACGCAGACAAGTGTTTCTAGTAGGCTAGTCATTTCAAGGATCCCTGCAGCCTTCAGTTAAAAGGTATTTAGGTCACCTCAAACTTTGTGTTAAAAGGCTACTGTTGAGCAGAAGCTGAACAAGTGAAACTGAGTCGCAACAACACCAACCTGTCCTGGATTCTGATCTTTTGAAGACCATATGTGTGACCATAGAAGGGTCCCCTGCTCTGAAGAATTCATAGTGGTTTGAATTAGCTATATAGGCTACAGAAAGCCTAATTTACAGGACACCAAGCTACCAGGAGATGGAAGATCTCAAGAAATGGGGAGAGCTGTAGATGTTTCTTTTCAGGTCTTTCTCTTATATGGATTTTAAAGTAGATGGGCTGTTCGCAGAGTGGCTGCCATTCAGTTTCCCAGCTAAATGGCCAACAACAGCTTGAACTTGAATAACATACAGACTCCCCACTCCTAAGTTTTTGGTGGTGGTGTTTTCCTTTTTTTTTTGTTTTTTTTTAAAATGGGTGGGATACTGTATTCGTAAAGTGTTCTGATTGTAATTTATAAAGATTTCACCATGTGCAGAAGTGCATGTTCATGCACGTGCTGTTCAGCTTTGCGTTCAAAATGTTGTCTTCAGTCCTGTGTAAGAGATAAGGGTTTTTTTTCCTTTTTATGATGTTTTGTTTAGGGGTTTTTGGTTGGCTTTTTTTCTTGTTTGTTTGGGGTGAGGTAGTTCCATTTACACTGAAAATATGGTGTTGTGTGTGACTGCTGCCAGTATTGGTATTCAGGCCAGAAGGGGCTGGTGTGATCTTGTCTGGAAACACAGAACAAAAAGCTTTGTCCAGCACATATTTGTTTTTGCTATCAGTCTGCTTGATAGTCTGCGCTATCTTTGTCAAAAGATACCTGCTTTTGTGTATATGCAAAAAGAGATCTGGCAACAAGGATAATTACAAATTCAGACTGATAACAGCCTTGTGAAATATTTGTCAGTGAAATTACCCAACAGAAGTATAGCTGCTGTGTTCAGGTAGGAACATGGTGCTGATGGCAGCCAAGGTGACAGGAAAGAGAATAGAAGTTCGATCCCTTAGAAGGAAGAAGGGGAGTGATGGCCCCTGCCTTGCTGTTCAACTCTACTTTTCTTGTTTTCTTACCTTTGGGTTGTGAATAGCAGACTGCATGCAACACCGCATGAAGCAGCACTGTGCTAAACATCCTCTTCCTCCTCCTCCTCCGGATCAAGCTCCCTGATGCAGTGCAGGCTGCCAGTTCAGCTAATGTGAACTGACTGAGGAACTGTTTGGGTTGTGTACCTGTTGGTTTTCCAAGCCGCATTTTTCACCTATTACTCCTTTCTGGCTGTGAAACAATGGGACTTTATCTTAAACTGCCTCGGTGACAGTCAGTCACTCAGCAGAACACCTACGACTTCTGGTTTTAGTATTTTTGCTTCTCTCCCTTTCTCCTCTGTGAACAGAGATCTTTCAAACTGAGATACTTCAGAACAGTGGCTTTTGTCTTCCCTCTCCCTCCATGCAGCCACCACCTCGTCCTGGTCAAACCCAAGAAAATTTGCTGGTGGAAGCTTAGACTTCCTATAAAGAAATGTCTAGAGGAGGTATTCTTGTTCATGTGGCAAATGTCAGTCTGGTGACAGTCGGCTGCTTGGTCTTTCTCACTTGTCACGGATCTGTCAAGAACACTGGGAACTGTAAAGTTACAAATGAGTGGCATATATTCTGCTTCTCTGCTATCATTTAGAGCGGCTGTTCTCCATTGCTGATAAGCTGTAAGCAGTTAGCAACTTGGAGACACATTTGTAGGGTGAAATAATGTGAATGTTCTTCTGCTAGGAGTAGGAGGGAGGTGATGGATTTGCTACCGGACAGCCCTGAGCCTGCCTGTTCCTGCTGGTTCACTTGCACGGGTGATCATGCGTTACTGTGGATGCAATCATAGAATAAATAATATGCAGAAGATAGTGTTTTATACCTAAAACTTAAAGCAGCTCAGCAGTTCTCAAAAGGCAGACTTTCCGTTTCTTCCCAATTAGCATGAAGTACTTCAGAGAAAAGCTTTGAACTTAGGTAGAGGCTTGTAGGCACCCATACGGTGTTCACTGAGACTTCATTTAGCAGCAGTCAGAAGCTTCTCCTTGTTCAGCCACAGCACATTTGCATGTTGAAAGATATCTCCTGTTGGCTCTCTTTGTTTTTTATGTTTGAGGGTTGATTTATTTTTGCATAATTTTCCATGCAGAAAGAAAAGTATATAATTCTTCTTTTAACATTTATCTCAGATGATTGCAGAGGAGACATTTTTGTTTATCCTTTGTTTTCCTTCCCTGTTTTAACAAGTAAGGAAACTGTGCCACAAAGCATTCTCCAGATTCACACAATCTGTTTTAGGAGGAGATGGGTCCCTAGGCTTCACAGCTTGGTTCATAGATGCGCTTAGACTTTCCAAAATTTCTTTTGTAGTTTATTTTTATCTGAATACAAAGGATGAATTCCCACTTGTCTTGAAAATTCAGCCACTTGGAATGAAGAGGAGCATTTTGTGTAGTCTTAGAGATGAGTAGACACTACTGAGATTTTTCTTAATCATTAGAGACTAAGATTGGCAACATTATATAATTACATAACATTGATCTATTTTATACAATACAAGAGGCCTATTACTCAATTTTGTACTAATAGGGCTTCTGTTAGATAACTCCTTTTCTGTTTGTTATGTAAGGGCTGGTATTATAGAATCACTGTTTGAATACCAGCACTATAATTTTAGAATTGCTTTTATAATAGAAATACCAAGTAAGCCTTGCTTCAAATATAGGTAATTACTGCCATATCCTAATTAATTTTTCTTTTTTCCAAATGAGGCCTCTTGGTAATAGCTACCTTGGTTTTGTTTTTTATTTACAAAATTCAGAGGCTGTCTTATGCCTAGTCATTTTCTGTGTTGAATATCAGGCGCTGGAGAAGTATTTATCGGTGGTCCTGGAAACTGGTGATTGAACTTTACCTACAAAAAAGTTACAAGTGCCAATTTACAGACTCTGCATGTCTGGAACCCTCCTGTCATCTTTGAACTAAGTTTGTGTTTGTCTCTAGGGTTTTGGGGTTTATTTTAATATAATTTTATATCATTTTATTTTTGTAATTGAGAACAGAAGCAATGTGAGCAATCTTGAAATGAGACTGGGGAACACAGCAAAAATTCCTTTGGAGCCCACAGAAACTGATTATTCCCAAGCAAGGAATTCAGTTGCAAGCTATGTCCTTCACTGTCCAGGTTTGAGCTAGAGCAGAACCAATTATCTGTTCAGTGATTTTACCTTTCAGCTGAGTCTCTTCTAAGTGACTTCACTTTCTGAAGTTAACAGCATATTTTTGCAGGCAGTGTCTGCTTCTAGAAGTGATAACGCTCGATGTTTACAGTTGCTGCCAAGGACTGGTATGCAAAAAGGCTCTTGCTTATACTTGCTCCTATAGAAACCAAGGTCACTGCTAAATCTTGTGTACTATGTTGGAGTGCTGTAGGTGAAAGGGTTGTGAATAAGTGAAAATGTCACAGGTATAGCAGACAGGACAGGTGACCCAAACTTGACCAACAAAGTATTCCATTCCATGTACATCATATTGAGTATAAAGCTGAGTGATCACAAGGGTCAAGCTCTCTTCTTCTATGACTGGCATTCAAGGAGGACTCTGTCCCTTCTTCTGCCTTTGATCTTAATCCATGCATTCTTGAATCCAATTCTGATCTGCCATTGAGTCCAGTCTGGGACTTGCCCAGTGCCTGCCCTGCTGTGACTGTCACCAGAGGAGTTAGATGCTAGTTTTGTATTGGTTTTATACAAATATATATTTGTATATATTTAATTATTTTCTTATTAGTATTATTTTTATTGTTACTATTTCATTAAAGCTATTTTAGGTTTGGTTTTTTTTTTTTTTTTCCCCCAATCCATAAGTGTCTCTCCCTTATTCTTTTTCCCTCCTCCTTCTGGTAAGGGAGAGGGGTTAGTAGTGAGCATCTGTCATTTGTTTAGTGGCCAGCCCAACTTTTACTCTTGGCATTCACTGACAAAGATGTAGGTAGTAGTAAGACTTTTATCTGCGTCATCTCTTGAGAAATGTGGTTGAGCTATAGGTGTGTTTTTACAATAGATATGGACTTTGCACAGGATATAAGAGAGCAGAAAGACCTGTTGACTTGTGGCATAGAGAGCACCTGAAATTTTCCTTTAGTTCATGAATGCTGTGATGCTTCTGTCCTGGTTGAGAAGTTGGTTTCCACTGGACCCTATTCATCACACTTTCTGGAGCATGTTGTATCTATTTTGTGTGTGCTTTTAAACTCAGAGGCAGCTTCTCATATTCTTCTTCCACTCATACCTGAACTTCATACTAGACAAAATATCCTGTTTGGCTGTGATTTTTTTTTTTTTTTTTAAATTTTTTTTTTTTTTTTTTAGCTTTTTGGCCAAACAGTTCTGTGTATTTTCTGTTCCGTTGATTTTTTAAAAACTTTCTATTTATTGTGTCTTAAGTGTTTTTGTACTATCTCTTTCCACTTTATTGAAATCTCCTAAAATCTCTGGGACTCCACCTGCAGGGCAGCCAAGGGTTTAAGAGGAGCTAAGAGCATGCCGTAGCTTTCTACTGTGCTGTTGCTAAAGTTTGGTCAGCAAATGGGAATGTCAGGGGGCTGTGACTACCACTTCAATTTTTCTTTGGCATTGAAGCTGGATTTTGTTTGGATTTTCTTTCTTCGTGTATCTTTTGGAGGCCTAACTCTTACTAGGTGAGGATCAGCAACACTGGTGAAAACTATATCCACACTAAGGGCTGTGTTGGTGTAATGGTAGGTGAATGGGAACCCCACTCTTTGGTCTGACTGTGTCCCTGTGCGGACGTGGCCTCGAGTCTCTCTTTAACCGGACACTCCAGATTATGGTGCAGAACAGCCAGATGGGCGCCTGAGCCTTAATCACACTGGTGACACTGTGTTCCTACTGCCTGGGTAGTAACTAACTACCACCACTTTGTTTCTTTCCTCTCTAGGCTCTGACATCTCCTTTATGTTAACCAAGCTGCTGGAGTGTGCCTGCTGTGGCTCAGGCCTCCCAAAAGCCCTGAATTTGGAGCAGGGAGGAGAGAGAGAAAAAATACCATTTTCTTTAGGGTGGGTAGAGCTCTCCTCTGAGACTTGCACAGAACAGGTAAGGGCAGTGGAGTCCTTAGTCCCATCTCAAGCAAAGCACCTGCAAGCCTGCTTCCCAGCTGAATGCAGGGTCCCTTTCTTCAGTCTGTGCAGTTCAAAGATGTCCCTTCACCACGGTGCAAAGGCAAACGTTCCTTCTGCCCATCAAGGACTGTTCTCTTGATGCAGGCCAAACCCTTTCTCTGCTGTGATGTTCTATCAGCCTTGTGTTTGGTCTTCATGGAGAAGAGATGGGCTTTGGTGGAGTGAGAGGTTCCTTTGTATTAAAATCTAGGGGGTTTTTTTGTTGTTGTTGTTGTTAAAATCTTTTGTCAGCTTTTAAAAAAAGCCTCAAGCAGCAATGCTGAACATACATACCTCACCACACAGGCGAATCCAGTTGATTGTAGCCTGGTAATTTGCTCTAAGAAGATTATTGGATTAGAGCAAAAGCTTGGTTTGTCAGCAACACCACCTGACGGTAATATTTATTGAGCAGTATTACCTATTTTAAATATTAGTCCACTTCTGCCCCAATCATACCTTCATTCTTGAGGTAAGAGGGACTTTGTTAGTTCGGTGTTTTACAAAGCCACATAACGGAGAGGACACCCAGCTTCTTTTTCCTCCTGCTGAGCAGGCAGTTTTAGTAGCTGTACTGCTTCCAGATTTACCTCAATGTGCTTTTGTCATCATAATCCCTCCTTCGTGTCAAGACTGATTTGCTTTCCTAGCCAAGACTCAACGTCGTCCATTTTTGCTGTTCCATTTCTCCTCCTCATTTTTTTTGTTTTATTCATCAAAAACAAGTTGGGAAGATGTTGGTAAGCCAGTCGGGTATATGCTTGCTAGCCGGAATCTGTGCTACACTCATCGCCTTGGCTTTAGCTTATTACTTGTATTGGTAAGTTGCATTTTGTGCTGCGACTGCGGTGGTGGCTTGTCCTTTAAAATGCTTTACTGGGGTGGGCTGGAGAGTGGTGGTCCTTGTGAAGTGCCCTCAAAGGCTGATGTACTACTTACTAATATGTGGCTGGCATAGGTACCTTCTCCAGTTTGCCCTGTTGCCCTCTTTATTTGTTATGGGACTCAGTTTTGCTGCTGTTGGAGTTTTTGTGGGTTTATTTACTTGAGAGCATAGTGGCTAAGGATGCCATAGCACATGTTAGGTAAGATGGTGATTGTATCTTTCTGTTTGTTCTGAGAGATTTTTTTTAAAAAAACTTCTTTCATGCTTACTTCATGCTCTGGCTCAGCATTCACATGGCTGTCTTTCTTGGCACGCAACTTGGAAATTGGACTGCAACAGGCTAACAACGCATTAGGGTGTTTGTGGGACATGCGTGTGTCTTCAACACTTCAAAAGAAATGCTTCAGGCAGGTGCAAATCAAGAACTGCCATAGTTTTATTTGGTTTGTTGTTTGTTTGTTTTTCCCCCCACCTAGAGCTGAGCTGAGGTCTTGGGGGGTGAGCTGGGGCCTGGGAGGGTGGGTGGCATGGAGCAGTGGGACCAGGAGCCTGGGCATGCCTGAGTTTTCCACCATGCTGGAGAAGCATGCAGCAATGGGCCTGTGTAGGTTTGGAGAGCTAGGAGCAGTGCAGGGCTGCCCGAGGTTTCTGGGCTGGCTTCGTTTCTATGTCTTTCTACATATGTCCGAGATTTTCAGCCAAAAGAAATCTTGGAACTTCTTAGAGTTGTGTCTGGAGCAAATGGCAACTTTTAGAAACGCGAATGCAATCTGTTGAGTGTTTTTAGTGGAAAAATTACACATTACTTCAACTGTAATAGGAAAAGCCTTCTGGAGCTGTAATTAATATGGCTACAATAGGAAAACTTTCTGGGGGTGTGATGTTGCTGAGAACAAGACTCCAGCATAACTTGTGCTTGTTTTTTATTTGTTTGCTTTATAAGGTGATGAGGAGACAGATAAATGAAAATCTGCGGGGTGATCTTCTTGGCTTTGTTTTTGTCAAGTACTTCCTCCAGGCTGTGCTATTTACAAGCCTACAATCCTCTGTGTGTGTATGCACACACTTCTAATATTAATGAATTGATTTACATATAAGCTTTACAAGGAATCTCTGCAGATATTTAAGCTTTTAGCTATACAATGTGGCAGTTCAAAATAAATTGTTTATGATTACTAGCCTCTTTAGTCCTCAAAATGTTCAAGCAAATGGGGCATATGTACAGGAGTTTACAGCTTTAACATAAAAAACCAGGAAATGCAGAGCTTAAGGATGTTAACAGCTGTCCTGTTAAATGTTTTTTTTACCAAAGAAAGGGCATGTGGTAGGTACATACTTAAACACAGTGTAGTTTTTAATTAATTCTGCATCTCTTGACTCAATGTTTGGGTGTAGTGTATGCATCTGATATCAGTTACACTTTTGTATTGATACAAACATAAATTTGTGTGGGTGTTATACATAGGCATAGCATGTACATCTCTTTTGTAATTCTTATTTTTCCCCTATATTATTCACTCTTAAAATTCTTGACTTGAATCCAGGTCAGATCTGGTTTGCAGGAGAGATTACAATTTTACACACAGCAGGAATTAACTGGTATTAGGTCAGATCCTCTTCTTCAACAACCTCAAGGTTCAGGAGAAAAAGAATGACATCACCTATTTGCTTGTGAGCTCATTCAGACCTCTCTGATTAGATACAGGTGAGACCTATGCAAGTACCTCAGAGTGCTTTTTTGGCTGTGTTGGTTTAGGGTTTTTTAACTCTTTAATTTGTTGATGCTTGAAGAAAGCTGACTTTGATAAATATTTTAGTTTATTAATTTAACATAAGTCTGCTGTGCAGGAAGTAACTAGAAAGACTAATTTTAAATTTTTCTTCTTCTTAAATGTGTTAGTTTGGCTGCTGTAATTCCCTTGAAACATCCTCAGAGCTGGGGTGATTAAGATCAGAGATCACCAGTTCAGCAGGGAATCAACTTGGCATATTGAGAGATTAACCCGTTTTTTCTGTAATTCCATCTGTGATCTTTTGCTTCTCCTAAATTGGAGCACTCTTATTAGCTTACTGGACAGGACATATTTTGGTCACCTTCTGGGCTAAATTTAGTTTGTACTCTCTAAGGAATGCGTCTAAGGAAGTGAAGGGTCTTTGTTCCTCTGGGATTTATGTGGCACCCTGCAGGACTGGCTTCCCTGCTGCATGTCTAATGCAAGAACACCAATCAACTTGAGGAACAATCTAGGAAATTCAGCATGCCCTCTCCACTCTATTTCCTCACCACCTCCCCCCGCCCCCCCCAAAAAAAAAAAAAAAGTGTTGCTCAGATATGTGAAGTCTGGTGCTCAAGCAGCTATGGAAGAAGGACAAAGGACCACCACAGTAACAAGCCTTCTGAAGTCACAGGCAACTGTAAGGGAAATAGGCCAGAGGGCCCCCATGCATCTACCCATCTGTGTCTCCACACTTAGGCTTATTCTACTATCAGGTGTGAATGCCTCACAAGATAGGCTGCAGCAATCCAGTGTATATACAGGTTATACAGCCTGTAGTGCAGAACTGAAACCCACGGAAATTATAAAAGCATGAGACATCCCATTTTATTCTTTGGTGAGTCATTACACTGCAGGGAGTTTTATTTGTTAAAAGTCTCCCTGCAACATGAGAACCTAAAAGAATTATCCTTTTTCACCAATCAACAAATTGCTTAGCACATAAATAATTGATTTATCATTGTCATCACTTAATATATAGGATAAATGCAGAAGAATCCTCTGCTCTAGATTTTTGTGGATTTTAATTGACCTATTCCAGGCTACAAAATGTTTGAAACAAATGGCTTTTCCTTTCATTTTCCCCTGTTGCCAAATATGCCCTCTAAGTTTCAACTTCTGGCCACTGAAGCAGCCTGAAATACTTGAGCTAATACGTGTATTTAAGTTGATTAATTGGTGTATTCTTTATTAGAACTTAAGGTAATTTAACTGAGGGATCTTACAACGTTCCTAGCCCTGCCTTATAACTTGAGTTGTGTTAAAACGTCTGAACTTGCCATGAGTGTTTTGATACCAGTAATGTACTTTTAAGAGGAAAGTAATTCAGATCACAAAGGTTTTGGCTACTGTTTTATTTTGTACTGCAATAATTTAGCATTTTTTGAGACAGGGAGAGGAGAGGCCTGTACTGCACTTGCATTATATTTAAGCAGTTTTAATAAGCTGTGTTATTTCACTGCCCATATATTTGCTTATTAACTGTAATTGTGCTTTGTTCTCTTGATTTCTCATTGCATTTGAAGCAATAGTTTAGCCCATGACCTCTGATCTGAAGATGTTCATCTTCACTTGGCCAAATTTTTTGAATGAACGTGTCGTCTGTTAATTTAGGCAGAATAACTTGGAGGTTCCTAATTTGTACATGCTTGAGGGGTGCAGGTTGTTATGTACACACAGCTGAGGCAGGTTGTTTCCATGTTGATGGGGAGCTTAGTGCCACAGATGCTGGGGATGGGTGAGCACACTGGGTAGTACTGCAGTGTAAATGCTAAACTGGTCAAATGTGAGCTTTAAGACATGCTCCTGTCAAGTTAGTGCTTGGTTTGTGGTTTAATTGAGAGTAGCACAGCAAAAGACTTTGTAGTGACTTGCCTATTAAAATGCTGTTTTAAAGAAAGATGGACTTCTGAGGGAGATAAATAGGCAAGATGAGTAGTCAGGTTGTCTGAGTGCCTCTGCCAGTTCCCCAGCCTGAGGGGAACAGCAGAACAGGGGAAGAACGTATCTCTGCTGGCTGAAGGGAAGAGAGGGCCCTCTCATGTTGGGCACTCTTGGGACAGAGATTTTTTTTTTTTAAAAATATGTCTCATCTGTACTTAGTATATTATTCACATATCTAAATGCTAGTCCGATGGTGTTTTTCTCAGAATGACAAGTGAAAGCAGTGTTATGCATTGACTGGCACATTCTCTCAGGCCTGTGGAGTGCTACCGTCTGTGCTGCCATTAGGGGAGGCTGAGGAAGAAGAACTGGTCCAAGCCTGGCAGAGGAGCAGTTCAGTTTTCTGGGTGAATCTGCACAGATTATCATGCAACCCTCGAAGCACAACCTGATCTATTATATATAGTATCTATTTTCTGTAGACAATGTGTCCATAATGTGCTTGAAATATCACCATGTTTGTGTAAAAGCCACTGTATGTTCTGCTGCTTTATTTAGGCAGCTTAAACAGAAGCTTTGAGAAGATAGGTGTCCTGCATTGACTGGGTAGTTGTCTGTGAGATAAATACCTAGAGATTAGGCATAGATTATTCAAATAAATAAGGAGTTCGCAGAGATGTTGATGCTTTGAGCAGTGTTCCTAATGTGGATTTTGGTGGGTTGTTTTCGTTCTGTGCTGTGAATGAGCAAACGTGAAAATCTTGAATATCTAAAAATTCATTACCCAAAGAATTTCATGTCCATGCCCATGTGCACAAACCATGTTTATCTAGGCTAACATAGTATAGCTGTGTATTTAAATTTGATGACCTGCAGAGGTTGAACTTGGCAGATTTTCAGCCTGCTTCACTATGGAAATTAAAATAGTGTTGTTCAAATACACTTATCTTGTCCCTTTTCTCAGTGATTTGTTTTGAACCCATTGAGGGGTTTCCAACCACACTTGGCTGGCAGGCAGCAGCAGGGTGTCTCCAAAATAACAAGAATCCTACAAATTTCATGGAGGTAGCCAGGGAGAGGAAAAAGGGGCTGCTAAGAGCTTCACCATAGGGAGATATTATGATATAAAGTTGGGAGTTCTTCGATATCTGTGTCTCTACATGGATGTGAACTTGGAAAAGTGTCTGTCCACACTAAAATACAAATTTGTTCGGAACCAGGCTTTAGGAACTACTTGCTAAACTCCTTCAGCAGGCTGCTTTCTGATTATGAGCAGCTGGCTACTAAAGCTCTTTGCAACCAGAGCCATTGTTATGCATTAACTAAATGGAGGTTTATGTGTATTGGTTGGAGTTAGAGTTTATGAAGAACATCAGATACTGAAGCCTGGAGGAAAGACTGAAAGAGCAGCTGTCAACACTGCACAGACTGTTTTTTACTCTTGAACACGAACCAAGTTGACCTCAGGACTTTGCTGATCCTGCCCATTGCAGTGGTTGCTCTACCACAGGCCTCTAGTTCAGAGAGGCAGGCACTGTTCCCATTTCACTAGGGATGTGCAACAGTGCAGTTCCCCAGGCGCTTAGTCCCCAGTGGCTGATTTGGAAATAAATTATATTAGACTGTGATATGAAGGAGATGTGACTTAATACTCTGAAATTTGGATGATACAGTGAGAGAGGCCCATCATTTTAATGCTAGCGAAGAGATTAAGAATAGCAAAACAAATGCTGTAAGTAATACTGAAACTTACATCTGTGTGAATAAGTATGAACTTGTTCTAAATCAAATCTTAGGTTTGCAGAGCTGGTAGAGGAAAAAGTGAATCTGTGGCTGAGTTACCTGATAGGGCATGTCTATACTGCAGCCATGATGTGATTAGTTTTAAAGGAGGGGTGAAATGCTTGTAAGAGTAGCCATGGCAACATAAAGCTCACTGCAGGCTGCAGAAACCACCTGGGAAGTGGAGTGAAAACTCAGGCAGTTTGGACTTCATTATTGTTGTGCAAAGTGCAGCGCCTGCCTTCTTGTAGAGCTCACTTGGTAACATTTCAAGGAGGAAAGAGGTCTCAGAGTGGTCTCCCATGGTCAAATATGAGGTCTCAGCATCCTTTTTTTCTATGGAGATTGTAATTGTGGGCTTGTAAGTTTACAAGCATTCTTTGTAAAAACAGCAATAATAAAAAATATAGACAAATACAGTTGGATGGAGCCTCTGGAGCATTCTATTTGAGGCAGCTTTCAGCAGGGCTTATTTCACAAATAGGTTGGGTTGCTCAGGGCTTTGTCCAGTTGGGTTTTGAAAATGTCCAGTAATGGAGTTTCCCCACCCTCTCTGGACAACTTCTTCCAATGCTGACCAACTGTCTGTATGTCGTTAATACAGCTAGCAGTAGTACAAATTGGTGTCATCTTTTAACGTCTAGAAAGAGAGAAAGGAAGCATTAGTGAGGAGTGAGCTTTGATGTTAATTCCTTTTGGAATAAGTTCTGGGAATGTGAAGGGCAGTTGTTACTGAGAAGCTTTTGATCTTCCCAGTATTTGTCTCTGGACTTTTAGAGTTAGACCCTTGTGAGCTGTCACTAGGGGAGTGTGTGCCCTGGCAGGGCTTGGGCCACTAATACAGAGATGTGATGGCTGTCCTGTACTCTCCCAACATAGTGTGGTGGATCTGGTACTGCCTTTTTTGCATTGGCCAAGCTTGGTTAGTACAACCAAACAGATGGAGAATGGGTGAGAGGAGCTGTGTTAGTGGTTGGACTTTGACGTGATGTTCCAAGATTTTCATACATATCCAAAACGTTGGGAGCTAAGATGCCTTCTTATTAGTCTATGTCCAAAGGTGAGAGATGTGTCACATTTTACAGAGGCTGCTTCCTGGGAGAGGCCAGCTCACAGTGCAGAGCAAACATCTGAAGTTTGGTGGCCTTGAAACTGAAATAAACCTGGAAGCTACCCAAGGGTTTTCTTTGTTGGTGGCCTTTTTTGCCTGAAAAGGAGGGGAATTAAACTGTATGCAGGTGTCCGCCGTTTGGCTTTGTCTATGTGAAGAGCTGATCTCTCATCCTGCATTAGGAGTCTACCAGGGAAATTGATGCTATCAGCAGCTGGGTGTGCTCTCCTCCTCCTGCTTGCCCTATAGTCTGATATATATGTTCTTGAGTAATTGTTGAAATATTATTTACCCCACATCATTGTCGTGCACATGTTCTGTTCGCTTTCACACAGTCCAATGTATTTATAACAGTAGATCATAAAGTGCTTGCAGTAACTTTCATCCAAGGAAAGACTGAGGAGACTAATTGGCTGTGTATATGGGAAATAGGCAAGATGACAAAAATGCCATCAGAGTATAGATATCAATGCATTAAGACAGGAGAGGGAGAAGCTTTGCAGAGAAAACTAACTAGAAATGATGGTATGAAATGAAATGTCAGAAAAAAAGTTGTTCTTATAACTCTTGCTCAAAATTTTTTTAGCAGAAATCACAACTGAGGAAGTGTCTTGTAATGACAGAAAATTGATGGGAACTTGATTTCTTGGGAAATTACTGTAAAAATAACTCACAAACCATTAGGATACTGTTTTGTGTCTTGTGTTCAGAAATAGCATCAAACGCACTTTACTAAATAGAACATCTTTCTACTTGGTACACGTATTGCCATGGCGAGGGGAGAATTAAAAACAAAGCCTTTGTTGCTCTCCAGAGAGCAGTGGAGAAAGAGACAAGATAAGTCAGGGATATTTTAGGTTTACTGTCCTCTTGATGTGGCTGAGAAATTTTTGGATTAACCAGTGACTGTTTTGCTCATCCACTGGGAACAGATCGGGTGGAAGGAAGCTGATGCACGGAGCAGAGCTGGAGAGAGCAGCGCTGGTGTGATGTGTGCACATGTCGATGCGGCTCCCTTCCTGCACCCAGTGAGTTAGGAAACCAAGAGCCCAGGTTAGAGTGGGTTTTTTTTCTGGCAGTTAGTAAGCTCCTCCTGCTGACTAAGTCAAAATGTTGTAGTGGTGACGTAAAATATGTCTCCGTGGCGTGGTAGTAACTAGTTATCCAACTGATGTCAGAACACCAGATTGTCATTTTACTCTGTGGATTCAGCAAGTGGGGGGAAAAATTAGTGATGAGGATTTCTTCTGATTATAAATAACTACTGTAGTTGCACACTGCATGAAGAGGGAAATAACGTGCTAAATATACTAACTCGGAGGTGGAGAGTAATGAGTGGAAGACTTGTCACATTGTGAGTTCAAATGTACAGGTTGGAGGTGGGAGCGTGATCTGGTGGTGATATCTGCTCCCATGTGCTGCTTTGTCCCATTCGTAGTCTCTCAGCTCTTAAGCTATCTGCATTTCAAGGCTGCTGTCTTCCCTTTCCTCTTAGCTACATGAGCACTTGTGAATCAGGTTTAGGCACCCTCCATGCCCTTGGCTCCATAGGGATGTGGGCAAGTTGCCATTTTGAGGAAGGTTTGTGCTCTCCTTGGGCAGTTCTTGGACTGAACTTACTGTTGACCTCAGTAGTGGCGGTCCCATGTGTCAGGATTTCTGTTTTGCCATTGCATGGCTCACTTGTGAAAATGTCCTTCCATTCAGGGGTGTGACTCCAAGGGACATCTGGGAGCCATGTACTATTGTCACTGAGGAAACCATACACTGATCCGGAAATAGGCGATGCTTTCCAAATGTTGGCTTTGAACAGTGTTTAGCTTGTACTTCTTTAGACTCTTTGCTATTATCTGAAGAGTTCTGGATTACTGGTGTTAGGAAATTTATATGAGCTATCTAGAAAAAATTCTTCATCTTACTGTGGCTAATTACTTTGTTATTTGCCATTTCAACTAGCTACTAGCTGGCTAGTGCTCTGGTCTTTTGCTGCCAGAGAACCTCTCTCTTCAGTCAAGGTGGGGGCACTCTACAATTTTTATCAACTTAGGAGCTGTACAGATCAGAGCAGGTAGTTCAGGAAAGGGTGCTGTGGCAAATCTTCTGTCAAACTGTAAATCCCTGCATCCAAATATAGAAATACTGAAGTTTCTCACCAGAATAGCCTTTTCTTAAAAAAAAAAGGAAACTTTTTTAACCTGATTAAATTTCAGAATTTGAGACTTAATGAGAGACTTAATTACCAGATACAAAGCAGATGTTAATCTCAAGTTAGAAAGTAGGAGTCAAGGTGATGACAGACTATGTGTTTCTCTTTAAATATTTGTGTTTTCCCTTTGTTGTTCATTCCGTGCTTAAGAAGTGCCACTGTCAGCATCTAGACATAAATCTGACCAAATCCTGTTTTGTAGTACCAATCATAGTTGTAATAGCTTCAGATTTTTGTATTCATAAAAAAGCATTTTCACCCGTACAAGGAAAACTGGTTTAATAACTTCAGAAAGAATGAAAGGCTTTGGAGGGATATTGAATTACTCTGAAAATCCACTTTGGACATTACTCTTCTCAGTCAAGAGAGTAGCCAGAACCAGAATGTGTTCACTTTAAGAACAGAAGTCAGCTATAAGGGAAAAAAACAAGACATAAGTACCAGGAAAAGTCTGGCCCCATTTAAAATTCAGAGACCTCATTTTCTGCCACCTGTTTTTCATTCAGAGATTGCAAGAATCTCTTTCTTTTTCAACTCCCAGTTGGATTTTCAGCTTTGAATGAACCAGTTGAAATGAAGAAAATAGTTTCACCATACCTGCTAGCTCTGCCCAAACCAGAAGTAATTAAGGCAAAAAGTCTTTCTTTGCAAGAGGAATTGAAAATGCTTACATCTGAGGGGAAAATGTCAGTATCAGCATTTGCTCCATGGGAAAGGCTGAAAATAATAGAGCTGCTAGATGCAGAATGTGATTTCCTGGTGGTTAAATCTTGACTTGACCTCTGGCCAGGTGGGGCAAAAGTCCTGAGCTCTTGAAAATAGTAAGAATGCCCCTTTTTTTTCGCTATTTTGAGAACAACTCAGTGAGGCAGCTTACAGCTTCACCTGTTTCTGTGGTTAATTACGTTTGTAATAGATTATATAGTAACTTTTGGTCTCAGTCCTTTTTCATAATTTTAAGCAACTGTAGCGTGTTGGTTTTTTTTTTTTTTAAACTAAAAACCTGGATTGTATTTCTGTCTCGCAGTACATACTTACATTGTTGTTTTTGCCCACCTACACACAGAGTGAAGGGGGAGTTTGTAAGGATGAGTCTGGGGCAGGCTCGGGTGCAAGGTGGGTGCGCTTTGACCCTGCTCTTTGAGCTCCTCCCGGCCCATCACAGCCATGAGAACACTCTCAGCACCTGGGCTGGTTGGTGCCGCAGTAGTTGTGACCAGCAGTGTTTGTGAAGCAGTAATTGTCGCCTGCGGAGAGAAGGAAAGTGGGAGAAACCAAAGATATATCACATAGAGAAATTCTTTAGCGTTGGTGAAGTTAAAAACAAGGGAACAATCTGTCCCAATGCAGTTAAGAACTGGGAAGAATTACTTCTTTTTGTCTGTTCTTTTTGAAAAGAGTATATATAAAACAATAATTTTGACTTTCTTATTACACTGTGTTGTACAAGCTGTGCCTTGGCTCAACAGGAAAAATTCAACTGGCATCAGTTGCTTTTGTGGAGAGGGAAGAGATTTTGATATTCTTGCCACATTGCCTGAAAAATATGAAGATTCATGCTTCTGTCAAAATGCAGATTTTGTCACAGATTTGTGGGATCACAGATACTGTGTAGCAATTTCATGAGTGTGTAAACTGCAGTGGGATGGAATAAATAATGAGCTGACTTGAGAAGATCATTGATTATGGCCACCTCAACTGTTTTGTCATAAATCATGGAGTTTCCTGGCTTCCACTCCCCACCCTTTCTTTGATTATAAAGCTGATTTTATACAGACTGTTTCTTTCAAATTACTAGCATAACTACTGGGTTAAAATGAAAGTCTACCAGGCCTACAACTTCTACCCTGGAAGTTGCTGGTATGTTTTATATATATATATATGCTGGCATGTTATATATATGTAATTTAATATATATAATGATAAAAGTAAATTTTATATACTTATGTGTGATTATATATATTACTTCTATATATTCTAAGTGTATTTATATATATTATATATAAGTGGAGTGATTTTCAAAATCATACCTATGTGGAACTTTGCCCTATCGTACTGATAACTGCTGTTAGCTGAGGAACTTTCTTTGGAGGTATCAGCACAGTGTTAACCCACCAAATCTACAAGATTCCAGAGCATCCACAGCGTGAGCCTTAAATGTGACTAAAACTGGTCATCCCCTCCATCATCGTCCTTTCAGAGGGAAGCATGTTGCTTACTGCTCTCCTACCCAGACACCTAGGGTCTCCGGTCATTGGGAAAACATATTTTTTTTCCATCCCCAGCCACACAAGTAGGCATGTGTGTTTTCAGCCGCTTAATCCCACTGCTGCATAACGGAGAAGCATTTTTATATCATTTCCTTTGTGAGAGAGGGAGGTCTCTTAACTCCTCCTGAGCCTCAAGGAAGAAGTGGCAGCAGGGCTCTTAGGGCAGATCTCTGTGGACAGTTGTAGGCTGTTGCCCCACTCTGTCCACCCCCTACATTGGCTGGCTGAGGCCCAGAAACCTTGAAGCCACATCGCTGTGGCACCAACTGATAAGTCACAGTTTAGACAAGTTCACCTGGCAGCAGCGAGTATCAGCAACACAAGCAAGCAGGCAGTTGACTGGTGCCTATTGGGATGTGCTCTGTCTACTGCATCCTAAAGCTGCGTGTTGTCCTTGAGGCTGATTTCTCATGCCTGCCATGTCACTGGAGCAAGTCAGAAGCTTGCAGATACTATGGTTATTACAGGTTTGTTGGCTTGTTTTTCATGACGAGCTTTTAAAACTGCTTAAATATCTTGTGTTTGCTGGCAGTTCATTGCAAGTGCAGTGGTTAAATGATGTGCGAGCTCCTGCCAGGCTGTCCAGTAAGCTCCATCTAGCTGTCAGCTCTCACAGGTATCCATTCCCTTCCATGTAGGGGTAAAGAGATGCACAATATTTACCAAGGGTAGCACCGAAGTCCTTTCTCAGATGTCAGTGAGTGAACCTGGCTCAGAAGAGAAAAGGGAGCATGTAGCACCAAGAGCATCCCAGTACTGCTTGGCAGGTATCACGTCCCAGTATTGCCTGTCATGTGCCGCACTTGAAATTGGTCAGGGCACCCTGCTGTTGTGCTCGGAGCAAAATTGCAGAGAGTGGTTAGCAGGACAGAAAATATTTGGCTCTCCTTTAGAGAACTGGAGTGGGCTTCTTAGGCCTGCTGGAGTGTGCCGAGTTGTCCAAGAGCTTCTCCCAGGCTGCTTTTGCTCTCAAAACCTGTGCAAGCTGGAAACTTGACAGCATTTGTCAGCGTTTGGGGTCAGTGTACAAACGGAATACTGGATGGGTAGGCAGTGCCTGTAATGCTGTGCACATTGGTTGAATGGCATAAATCTGCTGTGACATGCAGCAGGAATCTTGCATGGGCCTGGGAAGTTGCAGGCATGTGTAGCAAAAAGAGGAGAGTATAACACGAGGGAATGAATTAGGGAACTGGGGAGCTAGCACGGATTAGCATCCTGCTTCTCCCTTGCAGGAGTTTTATCAAAGTGGCAAAGGAGGGAGAACAGCTGGCCCCAAACAAACAAAACCAGCCAGGTTTAGAAGCTCCCAAGAGCAAGACTGGCAGAAGTTGTTTGACAGACGTTTCTGAGTGAGTCATGCTTAACTGTCTGTCTGGAGCCACAAGGAATTTGCAAAACTGGATAATTGTTCCTATTTATTTCTTAAAATAAATGTGACGGCATTCAAACTCATGCATTTTGGTGTAAAATGTCTTGCTGTGGGCTGGTATTTTCCCTTGGTTTTATCTCTTTTTCTTTTAAATTGCAGTCTTTCCCCACTTGGTGTAAGATCCGGGTCTGTTCCGGCTTTGTCTTGCTGTGCCAGCAGGCTGGTGGGAACGTGGCTCCCCCTCACCCTGGGCCAATGGGTCACGTCTCTGTGCGTGGCTGCAGCAGGGAGGTTGACTTCTGTGGGGCTGCAAAGAAGGGCAAAGACACAGCCCTGTACAGCCCCCCAGCAAGAGCAGTGGGCACTGGGGAGGGGTGTGGGACCCCCATTGCACTCTTGGGTTGCAGCTCTCTTTAATGGGGAAGCTGGTACATCAACGTGCATGTTAACTTGCCGTTTAGCTCAGCTCTGTTGAATTTTCCCCTTTCCACTAAAGATGAAACCAGAAGTAACACGTGTCTACCTGCCTTTGGTTTTCAAAATGAGGCTAATTTTGTGCAGAACAAGATAAGTTACAGGGTTGGGTTTTTTCATCTTGATAGTAAGCAGCTGAAAGAGAGAACGTGAACTCAAATGCTTGCTGTTGGGTAACCAGTAAGATTCAGGTTTAGGACAAGGTACTAAACCTGAGTTCTACAAGTGTTCTCCCAAGTTTCTGTGATTATACATGTCCCCACAAAACCCATCTGTATCTAGGAGGAATGAGGCAAACTTGCACAACTTGAAAATTATGATCTAATCTAAATGTAATATGCAATTAAGGTTTTGTAATTATAGCTTTAGGGAAAATTAACTTTACGTGTTGTTTATCTGAAGCAAGTGCCAGACTACAGACCTAGCAAATGGTGCACATGTATACAGGGGAGGAACAGCATGCAAACACCTACAAGCAGTTGTAAATGACATACTACAATTAGAAGCTATCCTAAATTTACTAAACCATAAGGCAATGTTTGTCTTCCTGAAATAAAACCAAGTTAGACGCGTGCACAACCAGGTTTTGAGGTAGTGGGACTCCTCCGCTGGAAATCTCAATGGAGAATCCTGCGGTGTCTTGCAAGTACGGTGAGGCTGTTCTATGGCAAAATGATGTCAGCCTAATTCAGTGATGTTCAGTCATGACATCAAAGTTTTCTTGGCTGGTTTTACCCAGTGAACTCATGACAGATACTCTCTCTAGTTTGCCTGTTATGAACAGAAAATCTTTATGAAAATGCCACTGTTTTCTTTGTCGATAAAGAGCATCTCGCAGTGAGAGAGAGGTCTCTCAAGAGGTTCTGCTTCCTTGTGTTGATTGCCTTGCAGCTGGCAGATTTCTAAGCAAGTCAGGATTCATTTTGGTTATCTGATCCATTAATTTAAATAAAAGGTGAATTAACTGAATGTGTATGCTGAGGAGAAATTGAATTTGTGCACACTTGCTCTTTTTTTATTTTTGTGCATGCTGGGTACGATAAAAGGAAATGGTTGGAATTAAATTTGGAACATAGCCATTTTAATATTGCTTTTGTTTTCAGCTGTAATATTGTAGCAACAAGTTAGGAAAATGTAATTTCATCTGCAGCAGAGGCATGAGCTCAGTGCTCTCTGCAGCTGGTGAGGAGGCTTAATCATGTCAGTAACACTTCATTTAGGGTGGGGGAAAGGGAGAACTGCCCCTCAAGTGCAATGATATGTGGTATCGAGAGCTAGTTTATCCCCTTCTGGTTCCATTGAATTGTTTGTTTTTTCTTTGCTTTGTTTACATATTCTGTGATCTTCTATCTCCAAAATAACAAGTTAAAAACTGGTTATCTTGATGGATTTATATACATAGATTTTTTTTTTTTTTTAGAGCAACCTGTATCTTGATAGGAAGCTGCCCCACACTTTCAAAGTAGGAAAGTATGCTGTGGCTGAAATTCTGCTAGTATGTGGACCTCTTATGGATGTTCTCCATAGGGCAGGGGGATGTTGCCATGGCAGACGGTGCTCTGAGCACATAAAAGTCTCCTTACAAGGGGCCATGCCATAGTACGGCATTTGTGTGGTGAAGGGATGACTTTCTGTGGTCACCCCTCTGCGAGGCTTGCTGATGTATGGAAACTCTTATTGTATGCATTTTATTTTGTAACCTACTCTCCTAAAGTTCAATTGCTAAACTTACAGTCTTTTAATAATAAAATTAAAGATTTATAGAGTGGAGGAGGCATGAACAGGGAGTAGTGTTTCTGTTGAGGATGTGTGCTGCTCAGATGGTTGTCCTTGTTCTGAGTGACCACCACATCATGCCTGGAGTTAATGCCTACACTTAACCCATGGCATAAGAAAATGAAATAATTTATTCAAGACCTCTCATGTATGCCTAATAAATGAGAATGAATGTCAGAGCAATGTGCACAGCTTTTTGGTTTGTTCTTTTTTTTAACCTTGAAGTATTGGCATCTCATTAGGATGAAGAGTCAAGCAAAAGCCTTTCTATTTGATGGAAATAGACTAATCTCATCACAAATCTCTACAGATACAGAGCCAAACCTATTGGAACTAGTGGAAGTTTCTATGATTTAATGGACTTTAGATCAAGACCAAAATAATGAATATGTTTCAGACAGATAGTGGTGATAATCTTTTACTTTTGACCTTTTCTAGAAACTGGCTGTGGTACTGTTTCAAAGCCAAGGTTGACAAAATTTCAAGAAGTAAGTTCTTGTCTCATTTCATGTTAGTAACTCATCTTTTCTTTTTGAGATCGTATTCCTGGTTCTCACAAGTCAGAAACAAATTTGCATCTTGATGACCTAGGTTTTGGGTTAAGGTCCTCTTCCATACACCTCAATTTCAGAAATTCATGGTAAGCAGAATTTTTAATGAACTCTGACTCAACCTTGCATTTCAGTGAGGGATATGCAGGGAAATTAGACCTGTATTGTGTGAGAAGCTAAGATAAATCTTCCTATCGTACTTAGATTTGAAAGACTAGGTCTGTAGTAGACAGTTTGTAATGCTGTGTGGGATGTGATTGAAAAGCTGTCTATTTTTACAGCCTATCTGGAGAATCCCTAGTACAGACTGTTCAAATGGGTACCAAAACTGCCGTTATACCTTATTTCCTTTCATTTGGTTATTAGCCATACTGACTGATGTTGATCGAAGCTATGTTTTCTAGCCTACTTAGCTGTGGTTGCCACTGGTTCTTCTGCAACTATGCTTCTAAAATAAATCAGGCCTGAGTCCACACTGCTTTTAGTGGTGCTATGGCAGAGTGGGCAGAAGCCTTAGGTTGCTTTTTTGAAGGCTAGGAAATGGGTAAATACTCTGTCCATTGGTTTTGTATGGCTTCCGTATCAGGCTTCCAAACTCCTCATCCCAGGAGATGTGGTACAGTGGAGCAAGTGGAAGACCATCGGTTACCTACGTTATTCCTGAATATTTTCCTATATTGGGGCATTTGCTATGAATATATCGTTATGCTTTGAAAAGCTGGATATATGCTGTACTTTTGTCTTTTAGCTAGAAAAGTTTTGCGTGTTCTGCAAGGAGCAATTATTTCTTAGAGGTAACTGAGGTAATTACTTCTAAGCATTCCATGTGACTTGAGATCATCAATGTATTTTTGTGTGGTATGTCCAGGAAAACAACTGGCTGCCCCTATGACAATGTAGTATTTCTGAGGGATGATAGAATGACCGGACTGGGACCTTGTGAATGGTTAGGGCTGGGCTGGCCACTAGACAAATGACAGATGCTCTCTATTAGCTCCTCTTCCTTTCTAGAAGGGGAAGAGAAAAGGAGTAAGGGAGAGAGACTTGCAACTTGGAAAAGAAAACTAAAACGGCTTTAATGAAAATAGTAATAATAAAATGAAATATGTATAAGTATATATATAAAACTAGTATTGAACCCAGCCTCCCTGATGGTAATTACAACACCATCACCACTGATGCTGTGGGTTGCACTGAGGAAGTCCCAGACTGGTCTTGGTGGCAGATGGGAACCAGACTCAGGAGCTGGGTTCTGGAACTGGATTCATGAACACATGGATGGGTATTGAAGGCAGAATGGACAGAGTCCTCCTCAGATGCAGGCCATTGAAGAAGAGGCTTGACCCTCATGATCCCTCAGCTTTACACTGAATATGACGTACATGGGATGGAATACCTTGTTGGTCAGTTTAGGATCACTTGTCTTGGCCACTCTTCCCTGCAGTAGTGGCCTTTCACTGTCTGAACCCCCTGATGTGCTACACAAGATGTAGCAGTGACCTTGGTCTGCACACACCAATCCTTGTTAGTTACTTTAAACATAGAGCGTTATCACTGCTAGAAGCAGACACTGTCTGTGAAAACATGCTGTGAACTTCAGAAAGTGCAGTCACTTAAGAGAGACTGAGCTAAAGTAAAATCACTCAACAGAATTGGTTCTGTTTGGACTTAAACCAGGACAGACCGATTTATCCACTAAACATGTATAAGCAGTGGCACTGGAAGCTTTCCCTCACATCTCTGCCTCGACTGTTGGATAGGGTAACTGGTTAGTATTCCTGGGTTTTCTGATCTCATAAGGGGAAATGAGGGGAAAAGATGCTTATGCTCGTGACTTTCATAGCTGCTTTTAAAACAGAAGTAGCCTGAATTGCATCGTCAGAGAAATCTGGAGGGTAGAAAGTATGCTGAGAGAAGAGCTGTTTTGTTCAGCTCTTGGCTGCTGTGTTTGTACCTGGTCTCCTCATACATATGAAGCAGCCCATGGAACAGATAGTTCTCACTTTAAATAAAAAAAAAAATTCCTTATGTATTTTCGATGAGCAGAATTTGTAAAATTCTGAAAAATGGGGAAGAAACTCTTGATGAGATGTGGTCTTCAAAAATGCCTTTTTGTACTGCTTCTGACTTGCAACATGATTGGCCTTTCTTCATAGACAAGGTTTAGCAAGTTTATACAGACATCAAGGAGGCTTACAAAGCTCAGTTTTGAAAATACAGTATTTTAAAATGTGATAGTAAAAGGTAGAATTCAGTATTATAAGCATTTCCCTCAGTTCCTCAACTAGGAAAAATGTTATGAGGCAGGTAAAATACCAGAATTCAGGGCAGGGGCAAGACATTCAGAGCAAAAAATGTCCGTAATTAGTTTTGTAAGTGGAGATAAATATGGTGCGGTAGTGTGGAAGCAGCTGGAAAGTACCAAGAGCATGCTCAGGAAAACTGTAGGCAAAAGGCTGGAGATGCAAGTACTGGCTGCCACAGTTTTTGTTGTTGTCAAATACATTAATATTCACTGGGTTGGAATATTAGCATCACTAGACCAATTTCTAATTTCATGCTGATATCCATGCAAACCTCATGAACTTCAGAGGAATTGTACACACACGGCAGCAATAAATTCATTAAAACCTGGAGTTCAAACTGGAAATGCTTTATTATAGAATGATTAATGGCTTAATTTTTAATTTTGAGTTCATAAGTAACTACATTTCATGAAATGTCTGTAAAGTCCTTAGTCCACATTGTGCATCTGTGGTTCTTTTTAACCCGATTTCTTAGTATGAGGCTGATGCAATCATGCTGTCTCTGTCATTCTCCATTCTAATGGCTTTTGAACTTGCTGGCACATTTCAGCAATGTTTAACAGAGAGGTAGAAATCTCAAAGTAGCTTAATCATTAAGACTTCCATTAATGTAGAAGGAAACAGGTTACGTTACTCCTACTGCGAGGCACGTGGTATCTTTCAGATACCAGAGAATCCGTTTGAACGTGGAGCCTTAAGACGCAACTCTGCACCCATGAAATCTGTAGGACATCTGCCTCCTTGCCCTTTCCTTGAGAGGCATATAAATAAGGCAGGGAGCCCAGAAGTATGCAAAGCACTTAAGAACTTTCCAATCAGAGAAGATAAAGATCAATACTATGAGGAGCCGTCTCTGACTTTATGGAAGTCAAGCAATGCTGTGAGGTAAGGCATTAAAAAACAGTGGCAGTGTGGGTTTGACGCTGGTGCTGTCCTGCAGCATGGCTCTGAAAAGCAGACCCTTGGCGAGGATGTGAAAGCAGGGAGAGTACTAAAGTTGCCAAAAGTTCTCAGTGCGGCTGCCCAGGAGGAAATGGAGGTTTCGTGGTGAGAGGTCAATGTTGTGAAGTTACAAGGTGCTTTAGAAAAAAAAGGGAGAAAAATAGGTTTTACCAGCAGGTCTCTGAATATGCACATGATCTGTGTATACTTTAAAAAAGAAAAGATGAATAATGCTGAGACCGGCTGTTTTAAGCTAAGGCAGATATTTACTTCCTAGACACTTCACTTGGTTGATCTTAATATATGTGTCAGATGCAGAAGTGTTGCTTCTCCTCATTCCAGCAAATACTGATTTCCCAATCCTCTCCCCAGCCTGACCATGGGATTCAAGAGAACAACTGCTGGTTGCCCTTTGCCTCTTGGCCTGTCCCTGAGTTGCCTGGCTGTGCTACATGGGTGCGAATGCAGAAAAAGTAAAGAAGTCCTGTGTTAAGATTAACTTCTAATTATCTTAAAAGTCAAATACAATTAGGCGAGGGATTGGTAAAAGGGACGCTGGCAGGTTCTGTATCCAGCTTTGAAACTGGACAGGACCAGACGACAAGACTTAACCCATATTTTAGTTGATCCCTGTCCATTTTAAGAGGGAGTGCAAGTACACCAGCTGTGCTTTATGGAGCAATTGGGCAAATGCTCTCCTCAGTAGGTGCTGTAGAGGAACCAGCTGTGCTTTGGCTGCTGTTCTTTACCCTGCAGCAATACTGGTAAGACTTGATGCAGTCCCCAGATGCACAGGGGACTGGTGAGCCCAGGTGCAGGCACACGAGATGGCTGTGCCACATCACTAGCCAGAGCTGCGCAGGTCTGGAGTCCCACCAGAGCGAGACGGTGCCCAGCATGGGAGTCACAACACTTGTGGAAGAATGATCATCCCCTTTTCCATGTGGAACGAAGCTGGAGAAGCAACATGCTGTGAAGTCTCTCCACAGCTTTCTGTCTGGAAAAAGGGATGTGTTCTTTTGGGTCTGTAGTACAGCAAGGTCCTTAATGTAAGGAACAAATACTGGAGTGCTCCAGACTGTGCTCAAAGGAAAAAGGCTGTGGAAGTGGAGCCAAACTATTTTATTTTATTATAATACTTGACATTTCTGTTCTTCCTTGTGCTGTCTGTGTGTGCTGTGGGCCCTTGTCTGGAAGGGGCCAAGCTGTGCATTGAAAGGCAGTAAGTACTGGTCTAATGATTATGATAGAGACGGTCATCAGCAAAGCTGCTTGCACATGGCTGTACAGAAGGCAAGTAAGGATTTGAGAACTGGGGTGGGGGTAGGAAGAGGGGAAATAGTTCTTTCCTGGCTTGTTTGAACTGTTTTTTTGAGAGAAGGCAGATTAAGAGAATGACTCTGATCTTTGAAGTGAAGAACATGGTATTTAATGTTTGACAGTAATTAATAAAATGACTTGAAGAACATGCTAGTGGAAAAGATAAATGAGCCCATTACTGTGTTGAGGAGTCAAACACTGACTACCTCCTGTATGGCATGTTTGAATGCTGGTGCAGTGTTTTGGCTGTGTGAGACAACTGTACCCTGGCAACCATTTGAGGAAGGGAGAGGAAGGAGGGCTCCACTTGTTTCTTTTTTAAACACAAATCTCTGCATCCCAACAGCTGTTCTTAAAGTAATTTATGAGTGGAAGAACTGTTTCTTCTGTTTTTACTGGAAAACATTGGGAGAATTTAGATTATTCATCATAAGATTCAATATTGGCTTATTCAGCTTGCTTTGCTTTCTGTGGTAGGCACAATGCTGGCTATATTGAAATGGACCTTTTTTCTCCTCTGTAATGTGCTTCTAAAGTGGGTAGATTACTAATGATGCAAATAGAGTATAATTGTGCAAATGCTAGATGCTCTGTCCCTGGAAAGGCAGTACCTGATTTGTAGAAGAGACGGTAGAAAACAAGCTTTCACAAGTAAAATTGCTGTTGAGTCTTATAAATAGCACCTGTAAGCAGGTGGCAAATGAAAATGGTTTGGTTTCTCACAGCTGGCAGGTACTTTACTTTCAAGCCTCAAATTCCACATCACCTTTGGATGCTTGACTTGTCAAAAGTGTTTGTTCCCGTCTACTGATAGGCCTGGTCACTTGCAACACTTGTAAAAGCTGAACATAAATACTGTCAGCAAGAATTGGCAGAAAATCAGGCTCATGCTTTTAGTTTTTGGTTGGGATGTTGCAGCTGTGGTTTGACAGCGTGGTTGGCCTAGTTACGGGGGCTGGTACTCGATGCGTCAAAAAGGCCAGTGCCAGATGACACAGGGTTTGAAATAAGCCCAATGTGGTGGCTTGGTAAATACATTTTATTGGGTTAACTTTGTACTGGCAGGATTCATATTGGATCAGACTTGTCTGTCTAAGCTACTGTGACTTTCTGTTGGTTCAGACATCGCTCATCTTTCTGCATCTGGTGTAAGAACGACATGTGCTCAGAGTTAAGTGCTCTGGCTAATTCAGCAGAATCAAGATTCTGTGCCAAAGCCCTTGTCAGGGGCTACACAGCCTAAGGTTTTTCTATTATTTTACTTCTCACACACACACTAACTGGTATATTTGATCATGAAACTGTGGCTTGACAAAGTGAGAACTTACTAAACTTGCTCCAGCATGTGTTTTGGCTGTGGGAATACCTAATTTCCACTTCCATGCCTTAGCGTTTGGCAGAGTGATGCTCTGGGTGACCAGGCCTGCTCTTTTCATCCCAGAATTCACTGCAGGATGAAGAGCCTGCTCCCTGGATGGACAGCTGTGCTCTTCTAGTCACAGCAAACACATAACAAAGTCTCTGTAGCCCCCGCAGCCCCTCCTCAGTGCTTGTTTGGGAGAAGTGTGTGCAGAGCAGTGGCTTGGAAGGCAGGCTGGGTAGGCATCAGTTCGTTTACGCAGCTCCAGAGGCTCGGCTTGACTTTTATTGGATGTGGGGGCTGAGGCTTCTGGTGGAGTTTAGGGACAGCCACCCCTGAAGGTACAGCAGTCGCGGTACAGCTTGTTTACTGGTCAGAGCTCGCCTGCTTTGCTGTGAGTGCAGGGCTCTGTGTTCCTCCCAGCATTAGGTCCAATTATGTGAGCTTTGTTTGAAGAGAGGTGAGAGTGTCATCTTCAGCAAACCATAATTTTAGTGGGCTGTAAGTTGTAAATAATGATACCTTCTCATTTTTTGAAGTGATTTACACCCTCAACAGTTTGTGTGAAGACCTGAATGAGGCTTGGAGAGCAGAGTGTTTACTGGGTTGGGTTCCTGTTGCTGAAATTGCATGGACTGTTTTCAAGTCTCTTGTTTTGCCCTCCCTCAGGGCTTGTAAATCCAGTCTTCATTTGATTCTTTTCTTTCTCTTTCAGGACAGTTATTCTGAGTGACGGCCCTTGCACACGCTTCTGAGTGGTTATCATGGGCTTCATTGCCTTTCTGAAGACCCAGTTCATAGTTCACCTCCTCATTGGGTTCGTCTTTGTTGTGAGTGGACTGATCATTAACTTCATTCAACTATGCACTCTACTCCTCTGGCCCATAAACAAGCAGTTTTATCGCCGAGTAAACTGTCGCCTTGCCTATTCGCTTTGGAGCCGTGAGTATGCTTGAAGGGGATGTGAGGGCTGGGGGTGGGAAGGGGAGTGTGTTTTGTTTCCCTTCTTGTTAATTAAAAAAAAAATACATACATGCACAGACACACGAGAGAGAGAGAAGCCATAGGTTAGATGTAAACTCTCAGAGCAATTGAGACAGCTGTATTTTCTGAAATATTGGGTAAACGTACAAAAGTCAAGGGGCTGATACATATTGTCACTCTATTATTAAAAAAAAGTAGCAAGTAAAGCTCCTTCTCACCCTCAACTGTATCTTGGCTGATAGGAATTGCTGATTCTATCTCAGTACCATCCTTATCCAGCATCAGAGCCTGGGCTCAGTCATGAGGAAGGGGAAATTTACAGAGGCTGATTCAGGTATTGAGCATATGTACAATATTGACCACTTACTTAGGTGCCCAAGTCAACTATGTGGTCTGCAGAGAGAGATGTTTGTCTTAAAGTACTAGTGTGGATGCCTCTGTAGCTGAACTGCATGACAATTTCAGAGTCCTCTTGTACCCTACAGTGCCCATCTGTGATACTGGTGTCTCCTATTGTGAGGAATTTGTCACTCTTTTCTTCTTCTGCCTGTGGGATGGCTCTACAATGAGTGCAGCTGCTTTGCTCTCCTCTTTCAGGCCTTTGCAAAACTTCCTCCCTGTGGATGGCTTTTTTCTCTCCTTATATGGCTTAACAGGGGATTAGATTTCTGAGATGAATGTTTAGAAGGCTCTTTAGTCCAAATGTCACCTCCTGTTTCAGCAGTGAATCATCTAATTTGTTTCCATTCTCCATCCCCTCCCAATATGCCTGGCCACTTACCTTAGTGCTCAGCATCCAACTCCCACTTTGGATAAATGGGTCACCTACATGAATACTTGAATTACAGTTGAGCAGTCCACTGACAGGCACCTACATTTCTTAAATCATCCATGTGAAGTACTACCAACAAAAACTCTCCAAATACCTAGTTTGGTTTCTTTTTAAGCTTGTTGTCCTTCCTGTGCTTTTTGTCTTGCCTACTGAGAATTTTGTCAGAGAAGCACATGAGAAAGGAAATTAAATAGAGAGCATCAGGCAAACTGTCAGGAGAAAAGGTATTGTAATGGAAAAACTTATAAGTTGAAAGTTCAAAATTAACTTGGTTGGAGAGGAGTGGGAGTATATGGGATTTTTAATTTGCTTGTAATTATTTCTTAATGTGCTTTTAATATCTAGAATCTGATCTCATGCTGAAAACTATTGTTGCACTAATAACCTGGCTTTTCTGAGGATATGAGCTGCTTGTGCCTGTAAGGCTTGTAGGTTCAAACTGCTGATTTCTACAAGTTAGCATTGTGCATGGAAAAAATCATGTATTAAATACCGTTATCTTATATCTTGTATACACTGGAAATAACCTACACTATTGTTCAAAAAGGTTTGGAGAAGCTAAGTAGATAATTGGGTTGTACCTAGGATAACCCCTTGCGTATAGCCTATTATAAATTAAATGATTGAGAAACTGAGCAGTGAAAATTAACATAAATGTTGTATAGGATTGCAGAGTGCTGATGGCCTGTGGTAGAAGAGCTGACAGACTATGCCCTTCAGTTGTGATTTATAACAAATTAAGCTGTGTAAATGCAGCAGTTCAAATATTGCCATTCATAATGAAATATATTTCATTATGTGGAAGCCTTTTGTAACGAACTGTAGGTTGATGTTCTGTTCCGGATGCTACATTTTGCTCGCTTACTTCAAGCTGTTTAATTTTAAGGGTGCATTTGTGTCAGAGCTGTCTGTAACAGAAGGTGCTCTGCCCAGCCAGCACAGGGTCGATGCACAGGGGTATGTACACAGGTGATCGTGCATCTGGATACGTACTATAGCCTGCCAAAAGCCAGGCTCTGTTCTGACTCTTATCTCTTCTCAAATACACATGGCACAGCTTCAGAAGGGGAAGGAGATAGACTCTATCCAGTGTTCGTGGCAGATGTTTGGGGAAAAAACATCTGCTGGGCTCTGGCCTCAACATGCAGCGCATGCAATTCATGACGGGTAGCCAGTACTCCAACCTCTCCTACATCAGCTCCTTTCAGATGACTCATGTCTTTGGAGAGCGTAGCTCATTTGGTTCAGTCTAGTTGCAAAAACAGTCTCTCAAATGTTAGTGCTTTAAACTGAGAGGTGCGCTGTGCCTCTTGTTTGCTTTGTTTCTGAGGGGCTTGCGAAGCTGTAAACCTGCGTGCTGTGGTGTGTGGGAACCCAGGCCACAGGAGGGGTTTGTCGCAGCAAGGTGTTGCTTGTCCTGTACAGGAAGAATCCCAAGCAGTGCAAGTGTTACCATCCCTTTGTTCAGAAGGATGAGCTTGCTGTAGTGGGATTGGTGCCACGCAGAATAGCTTCTCACACACACAGGAAACAAGGAAATGAGCCCACTGCCAGTTATAATTACATCATTTATCAGTACACTTGTAAAGGACAATCTATTTCCTCGTATCAGTTCTACGTCTCATCGACTCCCCTCTCTGTGTGAACTCTGGCAAATCTCTCAGCAAAGCTTCCTCCTCTATTTTAGAGTGAATGGTACAAGAAATGCTCTGCAGAAAATAATTTATGCTTGCCTCTGCAGAATTTTTTTTTCTGATTTTGAAGAAGAAACACCCATTTTATTTTATTTTGGTAAGAAAATGCAACAACTGTAGCAGGTACTGGAGATGTTCCTTCTTAGTACATAGTAACTAGAAAGGGAAGATTACTCAGAGTACCACACTGTGTTTGGTACCACTACTCCGTTCTCCTGGCCACCTTCTTGAAAGACCATAGCTCTCAACTGGGGACACTCTTGCTGCCCTGTTTCCCCTTTTACTGAGCCAGGGTGATGAGAGCAAGAAATGTAAATGATAACATCATTCACAAAGGAGACAAAGCTGGAAAGCAATGATAGAAACCTATGTCGAAGTTGGTAGAGATAGAAACCTCTACCAACTACCTTAGTTGGTATAAACTATTATTCTGTCTTTCCTCTGCTGTATTTCCAGTTGACCAGGGGGTTACGCTTTCTTGATCAGCAAGTTGCATAGCTTTGTCATGCCTCCAAATGAGTGCATCTTGGAAATGATACAGGCAAATAACTTGGTGGATAAGTGGTCAGACAGAATTGCACAGAATGGTAGGAGTTGGAAGAGACTTCTGGAGATCATCTAGTCCAACCCTCCTGCTAAGGCAGGTTCACCTGGAGCAGGTTGCTCAGGACTGCACCCAGGCAGATTTTTAATACCCGCAGAGGAAACTCACGGGGAATACAAGTGAAAAAACTAGTGAAAGAGGAGCTGTGTATTTTCAGCAGACCAGGATTGGTTTTCCCTATTATTTACCTACCTACTATATTTATCTTCTCTCTGATGTGGTGCAAAATTGGACCCGCTGTTGTTTAGCAGTACGGATAGATTACCCTGTCATGATCCCACTGATCAGAAGCCCTTCTGTAGGAAGGTGCAGCTCCATATTTTGCTCCTGCAAAACCAGGGCCTCCCAATGGAAGGTTGAAACATAGCAGAACCTGATGTAGAGAACCAAGGGTGCACCTTAAAGTTTTGACCCTGCAAGTTTGTCGTAGTAATGTGGGTAGAGTTGGACTTTTTAACTGCCGCATTTTGATTGCATCCATATCTCATTGAAATAAGAAAATACCAATGACTATAGTTTGCATCGAAGCAAATCATCCTACTGGGAGAGTGAGCTACTCTCATACTTTTTATAGCTGTCCCATGATACAAGAAATGCCTTCCATCTGTGTCTTTGTACTGAAATGCAAGAAATAGGCTAACCATAGCAACTATGTTCAGTGTGTGCTGAATTTAAGTGGAAAGATTTTTTTTTTTTAATTATTATTTTCTTTTAAGATGAAGAAAGAGGAGATGGAAAATAAGAGTGGGTGACGAAGGAAATGTTCAAGGTATAGTAAGAGAGGTGCTGAGATATCGACAAGCTCAAGAAGACAGAGGGGAAAGGGCTCATTCTTTCTTTTGCAGTAAAAGAAAGACACAATTTACTATTCCTGTCTTTGCTTGGATATTTTGGTAAATCAGCTTGATTTTCTAGTGCTTCTGATTCTGTGCTGATGACGATAGTACAGAATGGTTAAAGTCCTGTGCTCTAATATTTAAACCTATTGCAGAAGATCTATGGCACTGTTTCCCTTTAAAAGCCCTTTATTGGTCTGTTTACCTCCATAAAGTTTGTTTCATGTTGAGTAAAAACATTAGGCTGCATCTATGCATAATTTGTATTCCACCTGGGAGAAACTGTACTCATTTAGTGGAGCAATCAGCAGCTCAACTGTCTGTCCTCTGGCACAAAATTTTGTGTTTTTTTCCCAGTGATCATGAAATTTCACATTCGTAGTATAATGCCCAGACTTGTCACTGTTAAAAACTTAATAAATTATCCATAACACATATATCTAGTGCCCTAAATACTGCTTATGGATGGTGGTGTGATTTAGTGTACACACATCCAGCTCTTATTTCATCTCTACTGGGTTGGATTGAAAAGGTAACAATGTTGTTGGGAGTCAGAAGAGACTAGGCACCAAGTGGGACTGGAGATGAAACTAAATGCTTTCTGTAAGCGGACCTCCCTAACTCCTCTTTCCGTCTTCATCGTGCTTGTTTAGAGTTGGTCATGCTGCTGGAATGGTGGTCAGGCACAGAGTGCACCTTGTTCTCAGACGAGGCCACAGTGAACACCTTTGGGAAAGAACATGTCATCATCATCTTGAATCACAACTTTGAAATTGACTTCTTGTGTGGCTGGACTATGACAGAGCGCTTTGGAGTGCTAGGGGTACGTGGGGCCATAAGCTTTCTCTTCATATAGTGAGCAAAAGGTCTGTTTAAAACTCATGCACATAGAGTTTCTTTGCATTTGGGTTTCCGGATATAACTCCATCCACTCTTGGTCTTCTTATCTTTAATGCCTCATTGTACAAATCAGCAAATGATATTTTTGGATTGTTGTTTTTGTTTTTCTCCAAGAGTTCCAAAGTTCTTGCTAAGAGAGAGCTACTATATGTGCCCCTAATTGGCTGGACATGGTACTTCCTTGAGATTGTTTTCTGCAAAAGGAAATGGGAAGAAGACAGAGATACAGTTATTGAAGGATTAAAACGTTTGGCTGATTATCCTGAATATATGTGGGTAAGTGCTGAGTTCCTCCTCTAGCATCAACTGCTAGAAGTGAAATGATGACAAAGATGCTCATGTAGTACTGTAACCTCATGTATCAGGTGAAGGTCTGCTCTCTGCTTTCTTCAAGTATTGTCAAGGAAAACCCATGCTCCTTTTCAGGAGGTCTTTTAGGATATGCTGGTAAAATGTTGCTCTGTTTGCCTGTTGGTGAGGGAGATCATCTGGGAAACAGTTTAGAAGCTTGCATAGATGGTTAGAAGCTTGACAATAATTTATAAATAGGACTTCTGTATGTAATACTTGTTAATTTTGTCTAAATTTACTTTTACCTTTTTAAAAAAAGCACATATTTGACTACTAAATTTATGTAACCTTAAGCTATATTTTTTGAGGTAGGCTAAAAGACACATAAACGAAGAAGTCTTTTCTGGAGAAGTGAGTTAATTAGGGTGGGGGGATGCAGAGACTATGGATTTTGAGAGGATGTTCTTGTTAGTATGTTCATTTTGAAATTGCAGGCTTACCAAAACATCTCTGTGAGAACATATGGCAAGCTTACATCTGCTCTTGCAGTTATGCTTTTCCTTTTTTATTTTGACATTATTTGAAATCAAGGGTGAAGCATCTATGTTTCATTATGTGCAGTGTTGTTAGGTTTTACTGCAGCAACTGAGAGGTATAATCAACCTGTTAACATTCTTTTAGCTTTGACTGCAAATGTTTTGATGAATTTACTGGTTTGCTTTTTAGCAGGACGTGTAATGTGTGGTTATTTGGCTCATAAAACATTTTAAGAGGCTTTTTGTGCATTTTAAGTGAATTTTTTTCAATATTATTCAGTAGAGCTTGTTAAAATGAATAGGGAAATCGTAATCCTTAACTAGTACATTGTGAATGCATCATTTGTGACTTTCTATCATTACAAAGATACAAAAAATAAGAATCTGGAGAATGTATTTTAAACTACTAAATTGCTTGAATATATGGATGTGAACTACATTTAACATATCCTTCTGATTAGTGTTGGAAAAGAAAAAAAAAGAACCCTACCAATTAAAAAATCTCAAGACTGTACTTTCATTGCAAATCTATACGTTTTAATGATTTTACAATTGAGAACCAAAGACTAGTCTCCAGGGAAAACAACTAGAAAATATAAATGCAAAATGTAGTTAGCATTGATTATTTAAATCAAGACTTCCTGCTTGGTAATTTAAATCATGATTAAAATTGACTTGAGTAAATCAATTTCCTATTTTTTTGTGCATTTTAAATGCCACAATTAGGGCTGTCTGCTCAGCCTTCCTTCGTGAGGTCTCTCACACGTGCGCTGCGGCACAGTCTGTGCCTCACTCGCATGCTTGGTCCAGACGGATTGCTGTGCTGTTGAGTAGAAGAGGGTGATAATTTGGTAGAGATGAAAGAGTGTGTGTGGCAGACTGGGGCTGAGGTTGTGGTGTTACACTGCGTACCTTGAGCTGTCCTCTCCGCTCGGTGGTGGTGGTTGGTCAGGTGTTCATAATCAGTGTACCCTCAAGGACCAAATGAAGATTGCAGCAGCAGATCCTGTTGTTCTCTCTCTGCTCTCTGGCAGGTCTAACTCTTGTGTCTATGGCTTTGTGGATTTAACATTCATTTAACTTGCCTTTCTCTGTGGATGCTCTACAGAGAGAAAGTCAAGCAACCAGAGTACTGACAAATAGCAGATGTACGGCAATCCATTTGACATGTCTTTATTTTGAATTGCAACGTTGCTGTGTTGCATGATCCTGCTGTTGAAGAGTAGTAGCAGCCTGCCCTTGTCCCCCTCCATTGCTTGCCTGGGGTCCAAAGGTTTGTGCCATCAAATGCAGCAACATTTCCACTGTTGGTGCAGCAGGAATGATGTCTGCCTTTCAAAAAGGCCAGGGATAAACAGAAATGCACCCCAGCTCCATCAGAAGGGCTTTGTTTGTCTGCTCTTGGCTTTGCATTGCTTCTGGCCACTCTCTCAACTGGAGCAAAGGCAATGTAGAGGCTGGAGAAGGACAGGTTGATGTTTTGTGCTGCTTGGAGTCAGTATGGGAGGATTTAAGTCTTTAATAGTTACTCAGGGTACCACAGTCAGATTGGTGCCTTACAAGATAAACAAGGTTAAGGTTTTAGGAAAAGGAGCCATTTTTATGAACACAACTGATAGAAATGCAAAAAAAAAAATCAGAAAATATTTCATACAATCATAGAAATAATTTCTGAAAACAAGTCTGTCTTTGAATTAATAACTGGTTATACAGTACAAATTTTCAATGAGGTAGCTAGTGATTAATATGTTTTTTCGTAAAGTGGTCATGTACTGATATTTGGTCACTCTTTCTGATTTGTCCATTACCAGCCAGCCAAAGCCTTCAGGAATTTTTCTTTTGTTAAGTAAATGATTAAGTATAACCATTTAGAGTTTTTGTTGCCTTAAATTTGGTCCCTGTGTTGTTAAAATTAAATATAATTGTAAACAAGTTATGAGGTGATGCTTATGCCCAATATTTGATGATCAAATGAGACAACTGAAATGTGTGCACCTCCATGGACGTATGTTTATCTTGCACAAATTTTCAGTATTCTGCCTGATTTCTTTTGATCTCAAGCTGTCCTTGTTTCTGCCTTTTGTCTCATTGTACTAGTTTCTCCTCTACTGTGAAGGAACTCGTTTTACAGAGACCAAGCATCGTATCAGTATGGAGGTAGCTGAATCCAAGGGGTTGCCTAAACTGAAATACCACCTGTTGCCCAGAACCAAAGGTTTCACCACTGCTGTCCAGTGTCTCAGGGGAACAGGTACTGGCAAACTGCTACTTGTTCTTTGCGTTAATTGTAATGTGTTGTTTGGTACACTCAGTGTAGTATATGCTATTGTTCATTATGTCCATTACAATTAGCAAGCTGGCAATAATAAGCATTCAGCATGTCAACCATTAATTTGTGAATTGCCACATAACTCTCAGATAACCAGTCTTTAAAAATAATAAACCTTCAATGTATGTCATTGTTGCTTAGTTCATCAGGTTGTCTTGTGCGCAGATAACACACATGCTATGGAGATGGGCATGTCAGGTGGCTGATATAGATAAATACAACATGTGAACACAAAGTAGTGAAGGAGTCTGCTACCTGACATCATTAATGAAAGCCTTGCACAAGGCTCTGTTGCTGTCAAATGCAAGGGTGCTGGCAACATGGTTGCTAGAATTGCTGCTATAACAGCTTATTTTCTTCTTTTGCAACAGTTTCAGCAGTGTATGATGTAACACTAAATTTCAGAGGAAACAAGAACCCATCTTTATTAGGAATTCTTTATGGAAAGAAATATGAAGCAGATATGTGTGTAAGGTGAGCATATAATGATGGAGGTGAGCCCTAAGATGCATGCTTTGGCATGTTGAAGTGTATTCAGATTTTACAGGGAAATGTAGTCCCATTTTCCTTGTCCTTCAGGTTTCTCTGCAGACCACAAAGACCTCTCTGGTTCCCCTCTGTTTGAGTTTGCTTTTGTATGAGATCCTGTGATATCACCCAGCAAGTTGAAGAGCACTGGACAGACTTTTTAAGCCTGGGTGTGACCGCACTGTCCTTCCAGGGTTTCCCTGTTTTGTACAGCAAGGACACTTTTTCCTTCTTTGCTGGGAACAGAAAACCAACTCTTCTGCCCTCTTCCCAGTCCCCTGTGAGCACATACATAGTGCAAATAGCCTGTCCAACTTCAGTGGTCTCCTGTAGTAAACAGTGTAAAGCTCCTTACTGTGCCAGTTTCTCTCCTCTCCCATGGCTGAATTAGCAGATTAGAAGTTAAATAATGCTGTAATTCAGACATCGTATGAATGAGGTGGGTCATTCCTCACATTCCTTATTACAGTTTTGTCGGAAAAATTAACTGCTAACATGTAACTCCACACAGCACATACATGCACACATACATGTGCTTTCTCTTTCTTGTTTTCTCCTTGTTTCCTTCTGCTTTAAAGGCTTCCTTGTGGTCCTAGAAACTACCAACCCTTTCCTGTTGAATTTCTTCTTTTCCCTTTTATATTTGGACCTGACAAATGACATGGTTGTCCTTTCCACAGTTCCTTTGACAGTTTACTTCTGCTTCTCTGGGGATTTCACCCGTGCTTTGGGAAACATTGCTACATTGTGGTGATGAGGTTGATGTTTAGTGTTTAAAAGAAGAAAAAAAAAAGTGCCTTGCTACTTCCCATGCACCGTTCTCCTCTGGCCTTGGGTCTGTGCATTGCAGATGCATGGCACTGGCTCTGTACATTGTCCTTCTAATGAAAGCAGATGTGTCTTGCCAGAGTGAAAGAGTTTGTAGGGAATCACACCAATTATCCATCGTGTCGAGATACAGCAGCAACAGTTTTGTGGAAGAAATGCTATCCCAGGGAAAGTTGAGTGCTGCAGCCCATATGGGGAAGGGAAGGACATGTGTTCCAGTTCTCCTCTTAGATACAGCAACTTCCACAACATTTTAGTCTTTCAGTTGGAAAGAAGGCTGCGGAGATGATGGGGGGAGAGATGGGGTCACTCATTTACAAGGGGTTTCATTTTAACATATTCCTGCCAGACATATTCCTGATGAGGAAAGTGAGTAGACAACTTACCAGCTAGCAAAGCAGCTGGTCAGGCAATTGCCACCTGTAATTCCATACTGATGGCAGCTGCAGGTAGCATGTCTTGTCTAGATCTGGGGTACATACACATCCATGGATGTACATCTGTATAATTATACATCGAAGAGAAGCTGCATTCAGTTAAATATCCTGGGGTTTACTAATGGAAATGCAAGATGGTTTTATTTATTGGTGAGGTAGGGTGAGGAAAAAAGATGAATGTAGTTTTTTCAAGAGTCGTAGTAAGAGGTTTGGGTTCATCAAATTCTGTTGAGGATGATGTGGCTGGGTAAAAATTGTGAATTGTCCCCTATTAAAGAAACTAATGGCCGTGTTAAGATAACTTTGATTTTAAAATAGGTTTGCAGACTGAGTCTAGATTCTCAAGATGCTTTTACACACTTGAAGATTTTTCTCTGTTTTGGAGAGGAAGCAATGAGAATAAGGAAACTATTTTTCAGTCTTTTGCTGAAAATGGAACATGACCTTACTGTGCCAACAGACTTAGCTTAGCTCAGAGAAGGGAAGCACACATGCTCATGTTCTTGGTATATGTGTATGCAGTTACCTGTGCAGCATAAGAAGCTTAGCTCTCTGTAGAGGATCCAGCCTTTCTCCTGACTGGCTCCAGATAAAACAATCACCTCAATTACCAAATGTTATTGCTGCGAGTACCCTCTAGTGGTGATAACAATACAGCGACAGCTTTACCAGAGAACTTTCAGCAAATGACTTTTTACTGAGCTTTTATTATTATGTACATTAATTGAGCAGCTCTGTCTGTTAAAGCTAATGAACGTACATCTCTAACATCTGGTGTTCAATTAGTTTATGGGATGCGGGAATTATTAGAAATGTATTGAAATATCTTCCCTCACTGCTGTGGATTTGAAGGCTTCAGCTCATACTGCAGAAATACATTCCTCAGTTGAACAGCAGCAAGTAAGTTGTATCTGGGATCCCTGTGTCTAGAGCCCTCGCAGAGGTCACCCTTCTGTTCTAGCTGCCCTGCTGTGAGAGAGCCTTGATACAGTCCAAGTGTTGCCAAAGTATGTTCGAGCTGAGGGTAAGGTGTGTGCTCGCCCTCTACAAACCAAGCAGCTTCTTTCTGAATTGATCCAGGACTGAGATGTGTGCCACTGAGAAAGGAAATAATACATCTGTGAGCATGTTAGTGGCCTACCGCAGGAAATAAAAGAATGTAGGAAAATGGTTGGCTCTTCACCACTAGAAAGAGGCTCTTAAAAGGTACCTGTTCTGGCGGAGGTCAAGTCAGTACCTGGAGCTGGGCATAATTTGTGTGCACCCAGAACTGCATGCCTCAATCTGTAGGGCTAGAGAGGGAAGGAAAGAGGAGTGCAGTTGCTGTAGAGGAAGACATTTTCCTTAGAGTTTTTATGAAGTGAATTTTTAACCACCCCTCCCATTCCTTCCAAAACTGAGTTTTCACTAACAAAACCAACAATTATCCTGGGGTTTGCTGCTTGCTGGTCTTTTCCCAAGTCTGGATGCCTCAGAGCTCACTGGGAATCAACTGGTGGAGGTTCTGGTGAAGGAAGGACAGTATTTGAATGGGAAGTGCTTGTGTTACTAATGTGCTCTGAAATTGATATAAGCTTGTACAGTTTCTTTTGTCTTAGGAATCTGAGTTTTTGGGTGGTGAATTGGGTGTTAAATTTAAGTCCCAGTTCTCTGCTATTAAGACCTCTGCAATCAGTGACAGTACTACCTGTATCTTATGCCCTTCATTGAATGGAAGATCTTCCCTAGTAGAAGTCTAAAGTCAAATACATGGATTTTGCCTTAATTATTTCCTTTGCTTTTTTTCCTTTGTTAATCTCCCTACTAAACTAGGAGATTTCCTCTGGAAGATATCCCTCAAGATGAAAAGGAAGCTGCAAACTGGCTTCATAAGCTTTACCAGGAGAAGGTAAACAGCTCTGCTTTCTTTTCTCTCTTTTGGGACTGTCACAGGGGTAGTGTATTAATGAGTAATGCACACTCTTCACTGGATGGAGAGAAGAGATAGAAATGCTATGTATAATTACGCAGGCCTTCCTCAAAACAAATAGAAATAGCAGTACAGAAGAGTCCCTTGGCTGCAAAGGGGTGGCTAGTGAGTAGGTCTCAAATTGCTGGGAAGCACAAAGGGATTCAGAGACACATCAGAGTTGCAGAAGACTTACAGCAATCCACCGTCTTTTCATGTTTTTCAACTCTTGGGTCTCCATCATACATCTCTAAAAGCTCTATTTTCCCTTTGGATGTTTTTAGGCACTCAAGAAGAGTGATAACTGCCTGTCAGGGGCAGCTCGTCCTGGCTCTTAGCTGCAATTGTCCTTTCTTCCACTGTCACTTCCCTTCTGCCTCCTGGTAATACCTCTGCAGTGGTGTGTGATGTGGGGCAGACACTCCCTGGGATCCGCTGCCAGGGACTGATGTAGCACAGGGCCAGCAAGCCTTCAAGTGGCACAAAGCTCTTCCTCATTTTTTTACCTTCAGTGGTCAAGTTCTTGACCACAGATTTAACAGTTCTGTGGAGAGGAATAGAGAACCGTAATTAATGTTACTCACCCTTAATTGGTAGATTGTTGAACTTGAAATGTGTATCTTGATTTTTGTGTTGCTTATCTTTGTGGGAAAACAGAGGAACACAGAAACTTTAAATATTTTGGGCTTTCTTCTGCTATGACGACCTGTGCCGCAGCATTTCCAAGCTGATGCTTAGTCTGTAGTTAGGCAGCAGGTTATTCTGAGTTTCATTTTGTTCATTTTAACCTAATTTCTTTGAATACCTAAGCTCTAATTCAATTAAGGGGAGAGAAGTTACAAAAAGCAGTAGCTGTCATTGTCTTCTCCCCAACCTCCCATTAGCAGATGTTTCAAACTAACTTATGGATTAGTTAGTATAATATGGGATTAGAGATTTAAAAATCCAATATAAAATTAACATAAAGTAGGTATCCTTGAATCCTGCCTCCTGCTGTAAGGGACATGTCGTCATGTAGTTCCCATGTGAAAAGGCTCTTAGATGCAGTAATTCCTTCTGACAAGGCTGGGGGCATGCTGCTCCTTTGAGCAATGAGTTTTGTGCTTGCATCTCTGCAGATTCAGCTCGGGATGCAGCTGCTCTCTAGAAGTCTTGGAGTTGCAGCTATCACAGTGCTGTCTCTACTGGTTAGCTTGTGCTTTGCCTTCCTCTTCTGGCTGTATATACAGCATTTTTCTGCTATGCTTTGTTAAATCATTGTAGTGGGTCTGGCTGAGCTGGTTTTCCCCACAGCTGCAGTGTTTTTGTGCTGGGAGCTAGAAGGATGTTGATAACACTCCCATGTTGTGACTGCTCCTGCACAGCACCAAGGTTCTTCCCAACATTCACCCCCCCCCCAGGG
>JAVSBS010013048.1:6264-19074 GCA_033124195.1 Coracias cyanogaster | reverse complement strand
CGTCCCGGGAGGCCGGGCGGGAGGAGCGGGCCGCGGCGGCGGGCGCTGCGCTGCGCGGGGCGAGGCGGAGCGGAGCAGCGCCGGCGGGCCGCCCCGGTTACGCTCCTTCGTCTGCCGGGATGCCCTCCCGCTGCCGCCGCGGCCTCGCTCGAGGCGAGAGGCGCTGGCGACGCCCGGGCCTGTCAGCGGGCGCGCTCCGGAGCCCGGCCCGCCGCGGCGGGTGGTGCCCGAGGCCCAGGCCGGGCATCCTCGGTGCCTCCGCCCGGTGCGTCGTGGGGTCTCCCTCGTTTAAGCGGCGGCTTGGAGCCGCCTCTCGGTTGTCCCCCGGGCGGCCGAGCTTCTCGGTAGTGCGGGTGCGTGTCCTCCCTCCCTCCCGCCCGCCCTTCCGGGCCCGGTCTGCTCCGCCCCGGGAGCCGCGTCCCGCTCCTGCGAATAGAGCTGAGGGCCGGGAGCGAGGCTGCGGCTGAACCTGGGTGCGCGTTTAAATTAAAAAACAAAAAAAATCCTAAAATATGGTCGACTTCCTGAGAATTTAATTTGCTAATGAAAATAGCAAGTCGCTTTTAAATTGGAAGTTTGTGGCGGGCGGTAATTCCTGCCTTGGCTTGTGTACTTTGCTTGACCCACTTTGTGTTTAATCTGCATCGCTGTAGTTCCCCCTTGCTTATGGCGTTAGGCGTCAAATACTGAAGGGGAGTGTTTAATACGACATCTTTGGCTTTTTAGTCGATGTAAGTGAAACTGCTTTTAATTCGGCTGCTCTAACGAGACCAGTTTCAGGTGCTGTCCCAGTACTCAGGCTTGGATGGGCTCAAGTCGTGAACAGGGTGTTGAGGAAGACTTTTAGAATCAACGCCCCTAATAAAAAGAACCCACGGCAAATAATGTTTTCGTTATAGAATGTGCCCGTGTGTGCCTTGTGTTTTCAGTAGTGCGTGAGGTATTTGCTAAAAAACTGAACCAGAATAGGTGGAACCTTCCTAGTTTGCTCTTCCTGACAGCTTTTTGTGCTTATATACACATTTATCCTAAACATAAGAGCACCCGTTTTATGCTTTCACAGAGGAAAAATAGAACCTGCCGGGCTTCACCCATCCACTATTAAAGCAGAGTTTTGAACTTTCTTTTTTCAATTAAAAAAACCGCTAAGGTTATACCTTAAATTGTGTTGTCATGGAGCTTGTCCTGCTGATACTGCTGTAATTGGGCAGGTGTTAAGAAGCGCACACCCTCAGTGATTTGTGTTAGCAGCTGTCAACTTTGAGTTGTAAGTGTACAAAATCACTCCTGTCTGTGGGGAAAAGGCTGAATGAATATTATATGGCATTTTGATTTTAGCGTGGGTGATACGGAAAAATGAGAAGCAGTCCTTGATATATTTCTCTTATCCAGATGGTAGAATTGTGTTTCTTTAGTGCTGTCATCCAAAAAAAGTATTGCTCAGAGAGTGTAGCTCCTGCCTATCTTTACCAATGAAATGATGGGATCTCTTTTAAATTTGCTTTGAGACTTAACAAATATTTGATATTTTCTATTTGCCAGTGCAGGTACTGAAAACATTAATATAACAGCAGTCTCCTTAGGAGTGATGAATCAGTACAAGCACTTTCTGTGTTGGTATCTCCTTAAATATTGGCAGGTTGAATATAATTTTTCTTCTGGTTCTTCTAAATGAATGACTTTGTATGACTGTACAGTGAGGTTGTAGTGTGGTGTGCGTATTCCAAACTATACAGATATTGTTTAATTGCCGCAGTTAACATTGAAACGAGCTGAAAATGCCACAGAGCAGTTTGTTTGAAGAATATGAACTTGATCCTCTTGCGTAATTTTTTAGATATCACTGGTTTTTATTTTGCACCTCCTTCATCTCGGTTAAGGTCTTAAAATACAGCTGACTGCCATCCCAGTGCACTTGTCATGCCAGGTTGTTGATTTTTTTTTTAAAACCGGTTCCCTCAGTCAGTTTGGCTGTCTCCACGTTTAATGTAATGGTGCAGGTTGCTTCGAACTGATGTAGCTTGACAGTTTCAAAGTGTATTTTCCCTTCAAACTAGAGCTTCTTGAGCGTTTCCCCCCAACATCTGAGAAACTAGCAAATGTGCTTTGCCCAAACTGATGTTATTGGTGACTCTTATGCTGGGGAAAGTGCTTTTCTTCATTTCGTCGACTTGCAGTGAACTTAGTAAGAATTACTACAGATCCAAAAGCTACTCCCAAACTGGTTCAGCTGCATTTTGCCGCTCTTACTCTCTACCAGTCTTCCCATATGCAAATAAGCTCTTTGGCAGCCCACCACCTCTAGAGGCAGATGCTGTAGTAAGTAGATATGTAAAGGGTTGGGTGCAGGAGAGCTTCCATTGATGAAGATGCTTCTGCTGGTGGTATGGTTTTCAAGAAGTTGGGAGGTAGAGGCTGACCCTCTGAGGAAGAGTTACAAGTGATGTTAAGAACTACTGTTTCATCCTGAGCAGCAGGAATAAGACTGGATTTAGTTGCACTTGGGAGAGTAACAAATGTTAGTAATTATACAAATAATGTGTAGACAAGTACTACTTTCTCCCTTTTGGCTCCCGCCCACGCCACTTCTGTGAACTGAGCTTCTGCTGATTTTTTTATTTTTGCCTTTTAGTGCAATCTGTAAAACAGTGTCTTTTCTTCCGCCTAAATATCTGTTGTAAGTGGGTAAAAGAAACTTTGGCAACTGATTTCATCTCCTCCCTGTTAAAGTGTTAAGTCAGGTTTTCACTTTTTTGTGTGTATGCCTACTAGTGTTTGAAAAATTGTACCAGGAAAAGCATGCTAAAACCCCTCAGGTGGCTTGCACTGAGTCTTCTCCCGAGGAAAGGAGGAGGTCTGGCTGTCCTGTATGCAGGCTTTGCTTTCTCCCATGAGATACGTATGTTTGTAGTTGTATTTCAGAGACAAGTGGCAACTGATGAACGAGTTATTAATGCTTAGAGAGAGACAGCTTGCTGGTAAGCTCTTCATAGCGCTTCCAATCAAAATGCTTTCTAAAGAATGCTTTAATTTTTCTTTGGCGTTACAGGTGCCAGCGAAAGCGTGGGAAAGCATATGCTGGAAGCCTGCAACAATAATCTGGAGATGGCTGTCACCATGTTTCTGGATGGGGGAGGCATAGCAGAGGAGCCTAGCACCAGTTCTGCGGGGGTGTCTGCTGTTCGACCACACGCTGAGTATGTACCTGATTAACATGTCTGTATAAATGAGTAGTCTGTCTTAAGAATTTAATAGTGCAAGGCAGAATAAATGAGGCAATTGTCACTTCTAACTGGCCGTCAACTCACTGTAATACATGCTTTGTGATAATCTTGTTAAATTCATTGCTCCAATATTGCTCTGAGTAAATAAGTTCTTATGACATAAGTTGGTATGTAGACCAACATAAGTTAGTCTCTCTTGCATGTACTTCAGAAGTTTCTATAGCTTATACATAGCAGTTTTTGCAGACAGCGATCAAGACATTGAAGTGAGGATCCAGTAGTGAGAGATTCTTACTTTTAAATTGCTCCACCAATCTTACTTTCTGTTAATGTGGCAGTCAGAGAGTTCTGCTTTGGTTCTTGTAAGTGTAGCGACCTTTGTCTCCTTTGCAGGGATTTTACTGTGTTAAGTTTAGCCAGATTTGGCACTGGAAAAGCTAGATCGTGTACACTAGTATACAGGAGAAAATTAACTACAAAATCTGCATCTGTGGGAAAAGAAGGGGAGATTGGCGAGGAGGATTGTAAACACGCTCAAGTGACTTGCAGCTGGGCTGTCGAAAACCAGATATATCACACTGGTTGTTGCTCAGCTTTGCGTGCTTGACGAGTAGAGTATCTGCGTGCAGATAACACAGGTCTGTGAAGGACTCGGAGGCACCGTATTGAACACTCTTGAGATTTCTGCCCTGCTGTGGGAAAGATCGAAGCCCAGGAAAACAGCACCTGCAAATCCTTGATACACAGGAGAAAGCAGCATGCTTTTCACTTAAGCTTTAGCTTTTGCTGTCTAGCAAGGCCCGAGCTCTGCGGTGGTTTTATGCCTGGGTGCTGCCACAGAGATCCCCCAGTTTGCGAGGTAACAAACATAAATTTACTCTTCGCATTTCAGCCGTGGTTCTGTGGCTGTTCCTGTGCCGGCTCACACGCTGACTTACACATCTGATCCCACTAAAGAGAAGGGTTGTTCCACTTGAGCATGGCACAGAGTCTTTTAGCGCTGCCTCTTAATTTGTCTGCTTGGGATAAATGGAGTGGTTTGAGGTGAAAGCTAATTGGTGTGTCACATTTATTAAATGTTCTAAATTAAACCTAGCCATACTTTCATCTTTATGAAAAGCTTCCATTTCAGGAAAAAGACAGTTGAATTTTAAAGAAAATTCTCACCGCTCATACTTCTGAAGCACATGTATAAATTTAAACCATTCTTTTCGTACTAACCGTTATAGTTGATGTCACATGCCTTCCTGCTTGAACCTTTGAAGGGTAATGAAATTAAAACTCTGTATCTATACGTGTTAAAGTCCTTATTTCTAGACAACTTCTGGCACATGAGTGACTTAAGATTCAAGTTTTTGTTGGAATACTTTGTTTTTTATACTTGACGCCCTCCAGGTGCTGGTCAGCTTAGTGTTACTTCTAGGAAGAGAGAAAAATAAATATGCAAATGCAAACTGGAGAATAACTAGCTTCACAACAGCAATCAAAGATGTGGAGGTTAATAGCAAGGTTAGTGCATCTTGCTAACGTTATGAGTTACTTTTTGAAACCTGGATGGCCAAGAGCCACAAACAGCAGACTTGACAACTTGGAAGGGTGCAAGGGAAGAGGGCACTTTAGGAGTTGTTCATAGGCAGGAGATAACGGTGGATGTCCTTGGGGGAGCCTGTGCCCTCCTTCACGTAGATCCGTGGGCCAGGTGACCATACTAAGTGACACGATTTAAGAACCCTTGTGATTTCCTTTCTTCTAGTCATAACTTCAGATTATCTATCAGTCTCTGCAAGCATAACCAAACTGTTGATAACGAGAGGGGACACAGCTCTGTAGGCAAAGAATTGCTTCAGAAATGGATGGAAATGGCCACTTTGTCCACCTTGTTTTCCTTCCTCTGGAAAAGAGAGGACTGTGAGTTTCAAGTGGAAGCAAAAAGTTTTCCAATGGAAGAAGACTGGTAATAAGGAAGATAAGATTTTTCTCTCTAGATAATCAGGAGAGGAGGGTGGGAACTGGATTAATTAGCAGCCTTTGCTAAGTTTTAAAGAAATGTTTCCAAGTTCTAAGAAAGTTATTAAAGAAGAAAAAAATGTTTAAATAATAGATTGACAAAGCCTGGGATCAAATCACCCAGGGATTTGTGTAATCTTCTGTCAAGACTTACAAAGGTCACTCATGCCAGATATTAATGCAGAGTGTACCAAGTCCTGCATCAGTGCCATGAGTGGAAACAGATAGTCTCTTGAGGTCCCTTTTGACCCCAGATCTCTTGATTCAGTGCCGTGGTACAGCAGCATCCTTAGCTGGTTCAAGTTGCAAGAGCCTTTGGAACACAATGGGATGAGGTTTCTATAGTACTTGGAATGTTATAATATCTCTGATTTTTGTTTTTGTTTTTTCTTCCCCTTTGATAGAGATGAAGTACGAGCTCCAATTCCTCAAAAACAGGAAATTTTAGTAGAGCCTGAGCCCTTGTTTGGAGGTAGGCTTGTATTCTTATTTTGGGTTTTTTCTTTGTTTTCTTTACCTTGAGATGAGCTAAGTGACAAAAGGAAACGAGAACTTGCTGAATATGAAGAAAGCATTGTATGTATTTTTATTCTAGGTTGGTTTTTTTTTTTCCATGCTGCAACTCTGCAGCTATATAACATGGTTGCATACGTGGAAATAACACCTGTGTTACTGAAAACCTCGCTCATTAGAGATGCTAAGTTCCCAGTGGTACTAATTTGCTAACTCCTGCTCCATGAGACTTTGTGAGGCAACAGCCAATTAGTCATGATAAGTGCACATCTGCATTCCGGGGGTTCAGAACCACGTGATACTGCTGTGAAAGGGCTCAAGATGGTGGGGTAAAAAATTGAGCCTTGGCTGACGACTGAAAATGAAGAGGACGAATGCATGCTTCTCAGGGAGGATGACAGATCAGAAAGAAGGGCTGAACATTACTCATTATTTTCTTGCTTTCTCATTTAGGGATTTAAATTGCTCTTCAAACTGCACCATGCAGACAGTTTTGTTTTCTAAAGCTGTTAATCACTTTTGCTTTTGAAATCTTTTTTCGCTCTAAGGAAACAGGTGATGGAAAGGCTGTTTTCTTTTGGGTGCTCATCTAAAACACTGTTTAGGACTCAGTAAGACACCAGTGTTCTGAATCTGAAAACCTCAATCTCAACCCTCTGCTGTAGTGGTTCTTTTACAGCAGCACAGGGGTGGAGCTTCTGTAGCAGGACTGGATTACCTGCTACATTACCCTCTTTTTTTATATAGTGTCCATGTCTTTGTGGAGATCTAAGGCTCGCTTTTTTTGCACTAAACTTCTAGGCTGGTGAGGCTCTGTTGTTCTCATGTTGACCAGGCCCTTTCTGGCTGTCTGTATGGCTTTCATTATGTGAAGTGGATTGAGAGTCTCACCCTTCTTATCAAGGAAGGGCATGCAAGTGCTCAGCTTTAAAGTCGTCTCATACCCATAGGGTACCATCTTTTCTATTGTTTAGTTCCTGTGCTAGAAAGGAGATGGAGGCCAAGCTTCAGGTTTACCCTGGAGCACATTTTCTCTTGATCCTTTTTTTTGAACATCAGAGAGATCTTTAGCCAGGATGCCCAAGCTGAGAAGTGGTTCCAGAGAAAGGTGCCCTGCTGAGGGCTTTCTGAAGACAGTGCGCTTGTTCCTGTGGCCCAGCAGTTTTTAACAAAGGTCTGTAGACTCCTGTGGTTTCAAAAAATCTAGGTGTAGGGTTAAGATCTACTGACCCTAATGCTTGGTCCAGTCCTACTGACCTGTCACAAGCTGATTTCATGTGCACTGTCACTGGCCACTCAGCTGAGGTGATGTGTACCTCAGCGACAGCTCCCTGGTGCTGCCTGGCCCAGCAGTGCTGGTATAATAGATACACAAAAGTGGCATTAGCGACTGTATAACATGAAGCTAGCTGAAACTGGAGAGATACTTCACTTGGTCTTTTCAGCTCTAACCTCAGAGCAGGGGACATGGTGGTTTCTGGTTTTAGCCGTGTCACAAGCGGAGTAGTCGTATGAGCTTGGGTTTTCTTCAGTTTGAAGGGATGACCGTGTCCGTTTGCTCTGCGAGATACATAGATCCCATCCTGCAGTACAATGGATATCAGAAAAGCATCTACCTGGGTTGTTGTGAACATCCTCACCACCACCGCCAGGCTGTAGCTAAGCCTGGCAAGGGAAGTGCTGTTTGCTGAAGTGATCCTTCAGTTGTTAATCTTAACTGCAGGTTAGGTTGCTATGAAGTTGGCTTTGATGGGTTGTGCTTGTGCCTAAGCGCTTAGAGGTGAAAGAGATGTTACCTATTGGAGTTAGGTATTGTTGACAAGCGTGTTCCACACTCAAGCTTACTTCTTTTCCATGATTATATGGGATACCCTGATCCTTTCCTTCGTGCTTTGTATGGATAGAACACAAGGAACGAGAAGGGTGTGCCATTCTTTATGCTTTGGCGTGGCACAAGGTGAAGGACGAAAGATACTACACGTAGGATGGGTGTGAAACCAGCAAGGTCTCTAAAATCCAGTTTTGGAGATACTTACTTTGTGACCTGTGTATAGGTCGTGCTTTCTCACCGTAAGTGGATTTTTCTTACTACACGTTTCCAGTGGGTATACATTGCATTTATCTTACTTTAATTTATTATATCTTGTAACAATTAGGCTTTGCGAGTTCTATCTTAAAATAGTTCATCTTTCAGTTAATAGTAATGCAGATGAATAGCTGGAATAAGTCTTGGCAGACAGTTCTGGTTTGCTGTCCGAGTACAGTGGTTGTGCTGCAACACAGGACTTCAGTGGTGCTTTTAGGTAGTCTTCCATTATCTGCTTGGGCCGCTGTCTCTGTCCAGCTGCTAATAATCTATTCTGAAGGTCTTCTTGCAGATAGTGAAGGAGTGTGGCTGTCACCAGTCCAGCCAGGAAGTTGGGAGAGGATCTGGATAAGAGATTAGAAAAGAAATGGCACAGAAATGTTTTTTTTTAAAAAAAAAAAAAGTGTTTTGTAATAAAAAAAAAACTCTCCCGCAGAGTTTTCTCTTTTGAAGCTCTTCATCTACTTGAAGGACTTTGGTAAAAATCTTGGCTGGAATTGTGGCATGGTGATGCTGTGACAGCACTGCCACTACATCCTGATGGGCCTTGGTAAGCCCAAAAGGAATGACTTGAAACTTTTTGCATATTGTTGATACAGGGTAAGGTTTGCAGGAGGGAGGATGTGTTAGAAAATGGGTCTTACAAACTACCAATTTCCATTCTCCTGTCCTCCCCCAGCCCTTCCTAATGACCTTGCTCCCACATCATTCTTGCTCTGCATTCCTATTCTGTTTTCTCACGTGTGATGGAAAGCACGGATATGTTATTATTTTGATAGTATACCTTCGAAATAATTCTTGAAATATTTTTTTTTTTCAGCTCCTAAAAGACGCAGACCTGCGCGCTCAATATTTGATGGCTTTCGGGATTTTCAAACAGAAACCAGTAAGTGTCTGCAGATCAGTGAGCTAGAGGTTCCATTATTTTTTAAAGCAAGTGAGTTTGAAAAATAGTTTCTGCCGTAGGCTAGGACAACTTTCAGTCATTGAATGGTTTTTAAATTGTCTACTATATAGCAGGTTTTTTTTTTTTTATATTAGGCTGTTGATTGCTGTAGTGTCAGTAGTGTTTGCTGACGTGTCTCTTCCACCTTGGTGGTGTGGTTACGGTTCTTAGTTTATTATTCTGGGGTGGCTGAAGGGAGAATACTGAGTGATGGAGATACGAAGCAGGTGGTGAGCATGCCAGTCCAAACACTCTTACCTGTGTTACTTAAGTAAAACGTGCAGACAATATATTCTGTCTGCTTTGGCATGGCAAATTTTTTCTTGATAACTTTCAAAAAAGTATTTTTTCTCCTCTAGAGGGAATTGAAAAGGGGAAAGGATCTTAACAGCCATGTAGAAATTGAGTTCATCCACTGAATTTTTCTGGCCTAGCCAGTGGTTGTTGTAGCACTTGGATTAGATTTGGGTAGCCTCCCTGAGGCTTCTTCCTTGGCCATTAAGTTTCACAGAATATGATGCTTTAACAGCAGAATGCCAGATTTTACACGTCTGTGCAGTTGTTATTGCTGGAGCATTCCAGAGGTCTAACCATGGACCAGGTTCCCACATGGTGAGGTGCTGTTGGATGCCAAACTGAAAATAAGTATTCAGAATTACTTTCTTTCCGCTGACGAGTTTGGTGAGAGTTTTCCAGTAATAATGATCTTGTCAAGTACTAAAGTCACCGGCAGCTGTGTAAATGAAAATACACCATTTTATTTTACACTGTATTCTTATACACCATCATACCCTTAATTTTTTCCTCATAATCTCCGCTCTAAGACATTTAGATATGCACAATATATAAAATCGTTGTGAGGATTTCTGATGAAACTTTATCATGGTTTTCAGTAAAACTTCATAGATGGGTATCACTGTCTGACTATCTCTGGAAAAGTGACCCTGGCCATGAAAGTCCTGATTATGTCCTGGCTCCTAGGCCTGCTCTACAGGGATTTTTTTTTTTTTTTTCTTGTGGGGATCCAGTATCTGCTCAAAAATGGTTTGTACACTATAGCCCATTGACAGCTCGTTTCACTAATGGAAAGGTTTTGGTTATAGGATAGTTACTGCCTGTTTCGGCTGACTTGGTTCCATAAAATAGATTGTATTGCTACATTTTTACATGAGTAATTGCTCTTTTCTGTGAGTAGAAGTAGTCCAAGTAAAAGTTATGCTACAATATAGCTCAGTTTCTCCTTTTAAAAGCACAACTAAGGGCAACTCATGCCTGTTTTTTTCCTTGTTGGTTTTTAAATACTGGCATATGGCCGCCCCTGCTGATATTCACATTTATCAAGCTGGTTTTAAAAAGTGAAATAAATGCCTAGTGTTAGAGAAAGGTCAGGCAAGCAGGGTTCTTACCTTACGTAGCAGCTAATCTTGTTCACTGTGCTCTGACCTTGTGACTGGTGCCCAAGTTTTGTGTATGAGCCTATAGCCAATAATAAACCCATCTTCAGAGTATTTTGTCTAATTCAGCTTCCTTTCCTCTTGGGGCTGTGCAGTTCGACAGGAGCAGGAGCTACGGAATGGAGGAGCAGTAGATAAGAAACTCACTACTCTAGCAGACCTCTTCAGGCCTCCCATTGATCTGATGCACAAAGGCAGCTTTGAAACGGTAAGTTTGGAAATTTTGGTGCATTTAATTGTTGTGATGACCGTGTAGAGTGTGGAAGCCGTGTTTGAGGCTGCTGGAATGTACGGATTCATTGCCAGAGGATCAGAAAGTTCCCAAAGACCGTATAGTGATAAATATTTGATGACTTATTGAAGGTTTTAATGATGGTAGATCAACGTCGTTGATGTTTCAATGTCAGCGTGGCAAATTACACTTGGTGGAAGCCTTCAGTGCACAAGGGAGGCTGGTCAACATGAAAATTTGCTTCCCTTGAAGTATCTCTGTAGAACATAATACAGAAAAAGCTGAAGTAAGATTGCTTTTGATAGGTGAGCAAGTATTTTGCCAGGGACAATGTAGCTTGCAGCATCGCCCTGCTGAGAAGCTCAGGCAGAGTGATAACATAGCTTCGGTAGGGGTCTTGCTCCTGTGTAAGGTCACAGTGGTTGTCTTTTGCACCTGGTGATGATCGAAACTATGCAAGAGATTGTCTGCCCGAGAAGGGGGCTGTTAACTTGAAATACTTTCAGGTGTCACTTTTCCTGTCTGTAGGCATGTGTGGATTTAGTCATAAGTTCTGATATGGATTAGTGACTTAATTATTAGAGACTATGCAGATTGGTATATATTTTTAGGTTTTGAGTCCAAACTATCTAATTTCTAGATAGTCTTCAGAAGCTGCAGTTAGTACTGAACTTCCAACGGGTCATCTTTTCACATTTACCTCTACTGCCATGCACAAATAACTAGAGCACTGCTGTACACCCTTATTGAATCTGCAACTCTCCTGTTGGCCTCATCTCTCTTTTTTTATGCTTCCCCTGTTACCAGAGGTCACTTGGCTTGTCACGACTTCCTGTGTTCTGACAGTGCCTTCCATATGTTTAATCTTCAAACAAAATTCCAGGTTTGAAAGGATGCTGACAGAGAATAGCTGTGTCTGCCTCAGCAAGTAGTTTGATGCAGTGAAGGAGACGAACAGCCTGAAGTTCTGCGTACTGGTACCGAGACATCCCTGTCTTATGATAGTGGCTCAGGGTTTACTTCAAACAAAGTTGTACCAGGTCCTCCAACGGATGATACCTACTGGGCCTGTGGTTCAGAGCTCTTTGTGAACCCATTGGATATATGGTTAAAGGTAACAGTGAAAAGAATTTGCATGAAAACAGAAATTCTGGAGCCTACACACAGTCAGCAAGTACCCTGTGACAGCTGCTGTGGAATTTGAGATGCGTGCTAGTCTTTCCTCCTGTCTTGATGAAAATATGCCAAAACTTTAACAGTGTTGATTATGGCGTCCACTGCCAAGGTATTTCAGAGGATGAAATAACTGATTGGTAGATTTGATTGTCCTAAAGTCTCTGCATTCCTATTCAGTCTTGTAAATTGATTAAATAAATAAAGGGAGGGGGCGGGGTTTGTGTATACACACCTTGTCCTGTTCTTTGCAGTGACTCAAACGTAAAGACACGTACACTTTCTGGTATTGGTATTTGCCTTTTTATGTTCTCGTACAGTTCTTTGTCCCATGGGATACCCTTCATTTCAAACTGATGCTCTTCAACTTCATTCCAAAAAAAATCTTCAACTTCTCAAGTTGTTGACCGTTAACCCTTTCCATTTTACCTTTTATGGTTGTATCCTGCTGTACTGCTTCGACCTTGGACAATGTTGGGCCTCCTGTGAATCCAGTGACCAGTCTCAAAATTAATCTCTAGCAAGCTGCTGTTACCTTCTTCCTTCTCTGTACGCTTAGATAAACATATATAAACTATATAATAAATCAGAGATTTTTATCACATTCTAAAGTACCAAAGCCTAAATACTGTCATTTTTATGCTCTTGCGATTTCGTGTTAATCTAAGTAAGGTTTTCTTGCTGCTGTTGGTGTGTGGTGTATTCTAACCTCTGGAGGGGTGTGCAAGAATGCTCTGCCACTGTTGTGCCATGTACATTTATCACAGAATCATTTAGGACTTAAGATTTTATTCAGACTTGGCCAGGGTGGTGGCATCTGGTCTTAGGAAGGTTTTAATGTAACTTTGTTGTTCATCTTTTGTTGCTCCTCTTTTGAGTACTCTAAAGTTGATTTTACTACAAAGTAGATACAGTTATCTTTGGTTTTCCCCAAGAAACCTCAATTTTCAATTGCAAAGAAACTTTCTTGCCAGTAAGGTGCAAAAAGTTACCCTTTCACTTAAACTCAGTAACACTGGCTTTTAAGAGTAGCTAAGAATTAACTTCCATTGAAGAGACATTTTCAAGTGTTGAGTGACACTTGAGTTCTTTACATAAAGAACTTTTGTCGAGGTTTAGGTTCAATCCACCAGACCTACAACAGACTCTCTCTGTTAACCCCTCTGTCCCCCCCC